>JAQYXR010000438.1:0-89233 GCA_030545055.2 Neoaliturus tenellus | reverse complement strand
CCATGTCGGTCCGATGTCCGGTTCGATGTCCGGTTCCCGATGTCCGGTTCGATGTCCGGTATTTTAGAAAGACTACTATTATGCTTCTGGTTTAGGAATTGGGATGTCCTTGTTGACTTAGAAACATCCCTAACGATTTTTTATATAAAACAAACGGATACCCTGATTAATTTGAAAATAAGTTTCAAGGTCCTCCAAATGGAATTTTAACAATATTTTAGAAAGACTACTCTTATGCTTCTGGTGGAGGAATTGCGATGACCTTGGGGACTTAGAAACATCCCTAACGATTTTTTATATGTCCGGTCCGATGTCCGGTTCGATGTCCGGTTCCCGATGTCCGGTTCGATGTCCGGTATTTTAGAAAGACTACTATTATGCTTCTGGTTTAGGAATTGCGATGTCCTTGTTGACTTAGAAACATCCCTAACGATTTTTTATATAAAACGAACGGATACCCTGATTAATTTGAAAATATGTTTCAAGGTCCTCCAAATGGAATATTAACAATATTTTAGAAAGACTACTCTTATGCTTCTGGTGGAGGAATTGCGATGACCTTGGGGACTTAGAAACATCCATAACGATTTTTTATATGTCCGGTCCGATGTCCGGTCCGATGTCCGGTTTGATGTCCGGTTCGATGTCCGGTCCGATGTCCTGTCCGATGTCCGGTCCGATGTCCGGTCCGATGTCCGGTCCGATGTCCGGTCCGAAGTCCGGTCCGATGTCCGGTCCGATGTACGGTCCGATGTCCGGTCCGATGTACGGTCCGATGTTGGGTTCGATGTCCGGTTCGATGTCCGGTTCGATGTCCGGTTCGATGTCCGGTTCGATGACCGGTCCGATGTCCGGTCCGATGTCCGGTCCGATGTCCGGTCCGATGTCCTTTCCGATGTCCGGTCCGATGTCCGGTCCGATGTCCGGTCCGATGTCCGGTCCGATGTCCGTCCGATGTCCGGTACGATGTCCGGTCCGATGTCCGGTCCGATGTCCGGTCCGATGTCCGGTCCGATGTCCGGTCGATGTCCGGTCCGATGTCCGGTCCGGTTCGATGTCCGGTCCGATGTCCGTCCGATGTCCGGTCCGATGTCCGGTCCGATGTCCGGTCCGATGTCCGGTCCGATGTCCGGTCCGATGTCGGTTCGATGTCCGGTCCGATGTCCGGTCCGATGTCCGGTCCGATGTCCGGTCTGATGTCCGGTCCGATGTCCGGTTCCGGTTCGATGTCCGGTTCGATGTCCGGTTTGATGTCCGGTTTGATGACCGGTTCGATGTCCGGTTCGATGTCCGGTTCCCGATGTCCGGTTCGATGTCCGGTTCGATGTCCGGTATTTTAGAAAGACTTCTATTATGCTTCTGGTTTAGGAATTGCGATGTCCTTGTTGACTTATAAACATCCCTAACGATTTTTTATATAAAAACGAACGGATACCCTGATTAATTTGGAAGTATGTTTCAAGGTCCTCCAAATGGAATTTTAACAATATTTTAGAAAGACTACTCTTATGCTTCTGGTGGAGGAATTGCGATGACCTTGGGGACTTAGAAACATCCCTAACGATTTTTTATATGTCCGGTCCGATGTCCGGTTCGATGTCCGGTTCGATGTCCGGTTCGATGTCCGGTTCGATGTCCGGTTCGATGACCGGTCCGATGTCCGGTCCGATGTCCGGTCCGATGTCCGGTCCGATGTCCGGTCCGATGTCCGGTCCGATGTCCGGTCCGATGTCCGGTCCGATGTCCGGTCCGATGTCCGGTCCGATGTCCGGTCCGATGTCCGGTACGATGTCCGGTCCGATGTCCGGTCCGATGTCCGGTCCGATGTCCGGTCCGATGTCCGGTCCGATGTCCGGTCCGATGTCCGGTCCGATGTCCGGTCCGATATCCGGTCCGATGTCCGGTCTGATGTCCGGTCCGATGTACGGTCCGATGTCCGGTCCGATGTCCGGTCCGATGTCCGGTTCGATGTCCGGTTCGATGTCCGTTTCGATGTCCGGTCCGATGTTCGATGTCCGGTCCGATGTCCGGTTCGATGTCCGGTCCGATGTCCGGTCTGATGTCCGGTCCGATGTCCGGTGCGATGTCCGGTTCGATGTCCGGTCCGATGTCCGGTCCGATGTTGGGTCCGATGTCCGGTTCCGGTTCGATGTCCGGTCCGATGTCCGGTCCGGTGTCCGGTCCGATGTCTTGTCCGATGTCCGGTTCGATGTCCGATTTCCGATGTCCGGTCCGATGTCCGGTCCGATGTCCGGTCCGATGTCCGGTCTGATGTCCGGTCCGATGTCCGGTGCGATGTCCGGTTCGATGTCCGGTCCGATGTCCGGTCCGATGTTGGGTCCGATGTCCGGTTCCGGTTCGATGTCCGGTCCGATGTCCGGTCCGGTGTCCGGTCCGATGTCTTGTCCGATGTCCGGTTCGATGTCCGATTTCCGATGTCCGGTCCGATGTCCGGTCCGATGTCCGGTCCGATGTCCGGTCCGATGTCCGGTACGATGTCCGGTCCGATGTCCGGTCCGATGTCCGGTCCGATGTCCGGTCCGATGTCCGGTCCGATGTCCGGTCCGATGTCCGGTCCGATGTCCATTCCGATGTCCGGTCCGATGTCCGGTCCGATGTCCGGTCCGATGTCCGGTCCGATGTCCGGTCCGATGTCGGTCCGATGTCCGGTTCGATGTCCGGTTCCCGATGTCCGGTTCGATGTCCGGTTCGATGTCCGGTATTTTAGAAAGACTACTATTATGCTTCTGGTTTAGGAATTGCGATGTCCTTGTTGACTTAGAAACATCCCTAACGATTTTTTATATAAAAACGAACGGATACCCTGATTAATTTGAAAATATGTTTCAAGGTCCTCCAAATGGAATTTTAACAATATTTTAGAAAGACTACTCTTATGCTTCTAAAGGAGGAATTGCGATGACCTTGGGGACTTAGAAACATCCCTAACGATTTTTTATATGTCCGGTCCGATGTCCGGTCCAATGTCCGGTTCGATGTCCGGTTCGATGTCCGATCCGATGTCCGGTCCGATGTCCGGTCCGATGTCCGGTCCGATGTCCGATCTGATGTCCGGTTCGATGTCCGGTTCGATGTCCGATCCGATGTCCGGTCCGAAGTCCGGTCCGATGTCCGGTCCGATGTATGGTCAGATGTCCGGTCCGATGTACGGTCCAATGTCCGGTTCGATGTCCGGTTCGATGTCCGGTTCGATGACCGGTCCGACGTACGGTCCGATGTCCGGTCCGATGTCCGGTCCGAAGTCCGGTCCGATCTCCGGTCCGATGTCCGGTCCGATGTCCGGTCCGATGTCCGGTCCGATGTCCGGTCCGATGTCCGGTCCGATGTCCGGTCCGATGTCCGGTCCGATGTCGGTCCGATGTCCGGTCCGATGTCCGGTCCGATGTCCGGTCCGATGTCCGGTCCGATGTCCGGTCCGATGTCCGGTCCGATGTCCGGTCCGATGTCCGGTCCGATGTCCGGTCCGATGTCCGGTCCGATGTCCGGTTCGATGTCCGGTTCGATGTCCGTTTCGATGTCCAGTCCAATGTCCGGTCCGATGTCCGGTCCGATGTCCGGTCCGATGTCTGGTCCGATGTCCGGTCTGATGTCCGGTCCGATGTCCGGTGCGATGTTCGGTTCAATGTCCGGTTTGATGTCCGGTTCGATGACCGGTTCGATGTCCGGTTCGATGTCCGGTTTTATGTCCGGTTCGATGTCCCTTTCGATGTCTGGTTCGATGTCCGGTCCGATGTCCGGGTCCGGTTCGATGTCCGGTCCGATGTCCGGTCCGATGTCCGGTCTGATGTCCGGTCCGATGTAAGGTGCGATGTCCGGTTCGATGTCCGGTCCGATGTCCGGGCCGATGTCCGGTTCGATGTCCGGTTCGATGTCCGGTTCGATGTCCGATCCGATGTCCGGTCCGATGTCCGGTCCGATGTCCGGTCCGATGTCCGGTCCGATGTTCGGTCCGATGTCCGGTCCGAAGTCCGGTCCGATGTACGGTCCGATGTCCGGTTCGATGTCCGGTTCGATGTCCGGTTCGATGTCCGGTCGATGTCTGGTCCGATGTCCGGTCCGATGTCCGGTCCGATATCGGTCCGATGTCCGGTCCGATGTCCGGTCCGATGTCCTTTCCGATGTCCGGTCCGATGTCCGGTCCGATGTCCGGTCCGATGTCCGGTCCGATGTCCGGTTCGATGTCCGTTCGATGTCCGTTTCGATGTCCGGTCCGATGTCCGGTCCGATGTCCGGTCCGATGTCCGGTGCGATGTCCGGTCCGATGTCCGGTCTGATGTCCGGTCCGATGTCCGGTGCGATGTTCGGTTCGATGTCCGGTTTGATGTCCGGTTCGATGTCCGGTTTTATGTCCGGTTCGATGTCCCTTTCGATATCCGGTTTGATGTCCGGTCCGATGTCCGGGTCCGGTTCGATGTCCGGTCCGATGTCCGGTCCGATGTCCGGTCTGATGTCCGGTCCGATGTCTTGTGCGATGTCCGGTTCGATGTCCGGTCCGATGTCCGGTCCGATGTCCGGTTCGATGTCCGGTTCGATGTCCGATCCGATGTCCGGTTCGATGTCCGGTTTTGTGTCCGGTTCGATGTCCCTTTCGATGTCCGGTTCGATGTCCGGTCCGATGTCCGGGTCCGGTTCGATGTCCGGTCCGATGTCCGGTCCGATGTCCGGTCTGATGTCCGGTCCGATGTCCGGTGCGATGTCCGGTTCGATGTCCGGTCCGATGTCCGGTCCGATGTCCGGTTCGATGTCCGGTTCGATGTCCGATCCGATGTCCGGTCCGATGTCCGGTCCGATGTCCGGTCCGATGTCCGGTCCGATGTCCGGTTCGATGTCCGGTTCGATGTCCGGTTCGATGTCCGGTTCGATGTCCGGCCCGATGTCCGTTCCGATGTCCGGTCCGATGTCCGGTCCGATGTCCGGTCCGATGTCCGTTCCGATGTCCGGTCCGATGTCCGGTCCGATGTCCGGTCCGATGTCCGGTCCGATGTCCGGTCCGATGTCCGGTCCGATGTCCGGTCCGATGTCCGGTCCGATGTCCGGTTCGATGTCCGGTTCGATGTCCGTTTCGATGTCCGGTCCGATGTCCGGTCCTGACCTGGAACTGACCTGACCTGGACCTGACCTGACCTGGACCTGACCTGGACATGACCTGACCTGTAACTGACCTGACATGGACATCACCTGACCTAGACCTGACCTGACCTGGAACTGACCTGACCTGGACCTGACCTGACCTGGACCTGACCTGACCTGGACCATGACCTGACATAGACCTGAACCTGACCTAGACCTGACCTGACCTGGAACTGACCTGACCTGGACCTGACCTGACCTGGACCTGACCTGACCTGGACCTGACCTGACCTGGAACAGACCTGACCTGGACCTGACCTGACCTGGACCTGACCTGACCTAGACCTGACCTGGACTGAACTGACCTGACCTGGACCTGACCTGACCTAGACCTCACCTGACCTAGACATGACCTGACCTAGACCTGACCTGACCTGGAACTGACCTGACCTGGACCTGACCTTACCTGGACCTGACCTGACCTGGACATGACCTGACCTGGACCTGTCTTGACCTGGACCTGACCTGACCTGGACCTGACCTGACCTGGACATGACCTGACATAGACCTGACCTGACCTAGACCTGACCTGACCTGGAACTGACCTGACCTGGACCTGACCTGACCTGGACCTGACCTGACCTGGACCTGACCTGACCTGGACCTGACCTGACCTGGAACAGACCTGACCTGGACCTGACCTGACCTGGACCTGACCTGACCTAGACCTGACCTGGACTGGAACTGACCTGACCTGGACCTGACCTGACCTAGACCTCACCTGACCTAGACATGACCTGACCTAGACCTGACCTGACCTGGAACTGACCTGACCTGGACCTGACCTGACCTAGACCTGACCTGGACTGGAACTGACCTGACCTGGACCTGACCTGACCTAGACCTCACCTGACCTAGACATGACCTGACCTAGACCTGACCTGACCTGGAACTGACCTGACCTGGACCTGACCTTACCTGGACCTGACCTGACCTGGACATGACCTGACCTAGACCTGACCTGACCTGGAACTGACCTGACCTGGACCTGACCTGACCTGGACATGACCTGACCTGGACATGACCTGACCTACTTTAGATACTTTAGATACTTTACTTTAGATACTTTATTTGAAACACCGACGCCCTCTGTGGTGCGGAACTGACCTAACCTGGACCTGACCTGACTTGGACTTGACCTGACCTAGACCTGACCTGACCTGCAACTGACCTGTTCTGCAACTGACCTGACTGGACCTGACTTGACCTGGACGTGACCTGACCTGGACATGACCTGACCTAGACCTGACCTGAAATGGAACTGACCTGACCTGGACCTGACCTGACCTGGACCTGACCTGACCTAGACCTGAACTGACTTGGACCTGACCTGACCTGGACCTTACCTGACCTTGACATGACCTGACCTAGAACTGACCTGACCTGGACCTGACCTGACCTGGACATGACCTGACCTGGAACTGACCTGACCTGGACATCACCTGACCTAGACCTGACCTGAACTGGAACTGACCTGACCTGGACCTGACCTGACCTGGACCTGACCTGACCTGGACATGACCTGACCTAGACCTGACCTGACCTAGACCTGACCTGACCTGGAAATGACCTGACTTAGACTTGACCTCACCTGGACATGACCTGACCTGGACATGACCTGACCTAGACCTGACCTGACCTGGAACTGACCTGACCTGGAACTGACCTGACTTGGACTTGACCTCACCTGGACATGACCTGACCTGGACATGACCTGACCTGGACATGACCTGACCTGGAACTGACCTGACCTGGACATCACCTGACCTAGACCTGACCTGACCTGGAACTGACCTGACCTGGACCTGACCTGACCTGGACCTGACCTGACCTGGACATGACCTGACCTAGACCTGACCTGACCTGGAACTGACCTGACCTGGAACTGACCTGACTTAGACTTGACCTCACCTGGACATGACCTGACCTGGACATGACCTGACCTAGACCTGACCTGACCTGGAACTGACCTGACCTGGAACTGACCTGACTTGGACTTGACCTCACCTGGACATGACCTGACCTGGACATGACCTGACCTAGACCTGACCTAGACCTGACCTGACCCGGAACTGACCTGACCTGGACCTGACTTGAGCTCGACCTGACCTGACCTGGACATGACCTGACCTAGACCTGACCTGACCTGGACCTGACCTGACCTGGACCTGACCTGACCTGGATCTGACCTGACCTGGAACTGACCTGACCTTGACCTGACCTGACCTGGACATAACCTGACCTAGACCTGACCTGACCTGGACATGACCTGACCTAGACCTGACCTGACCTGGAACTGACCTGACCTGGACCTGACCTGACCTGGACCTGACCTGACCTGGACATAACCTGACCTAGACCTGACCTGACCTGGACATGACCTGACCTAGACCTGACCTGACCTGGAACTGACCTGACCTGGACCTGACCTGACTTGGACCTGACCTGACCTGGACATGACCTGACATAGACCTGACCTGACCTGGAACTGACCTGACCTGGACCTGACCTGACCTGGACCTGACCTGACCTGGACATGACCTGACCTGGACATGACCTGACCTGGACCTGACCTGACCTGGACATGACCTGACCTAGACCTGACCTGACCTGGAACTGACCTGACCTGGACCTGACCTGACTTGGACCTGACCTGACCTGGACCTGACCTGACCTGGACATGACCTGACCTAGATCTGACCTGACCTTTAACTGACCTGACCTGGACCTAACCTGACTTGGACTTGACCTGACCTGGACATGACCTGACCTGGAACTGACCTGAGCTGGACCTGACCTGACCTGGACATGAATTGACCTAGAACTGACCTGACCTGGAACTGACCTGACCTGGACCTGACCTGACTTGGACCTGACCTGACCTGGACATGACCTGACCTAGACCTGACCTGACCTGGAACTGACCTGACCTAAACCTGACCTGACCTGGACCTGGCCTGACCTGGACATGACCTGACCTGGAACTGAACTGACCTTGACCTGACCTGACCTGGAACTGACCTGACCTGGAACTGACCTGACCTTGACCTGACCTGACCTGGAACTGACCTGACCTGGACCTGACCTGACCTGGACCTGACCTGACCTAGACCTTACCTGACCTGGAACTGACCTGACCTGGACCTGACCTGACCTGGACATGACCTGACCTAGACCTGACCTGACCTAGACCTGACCTGGAACTGACCTGACCTGGACCTGAGCTGACCTGGACCTGACCTGACCTGGACATGACCTGACCTAGACCTGACCTGACCTTGAACTGACCTGACCTGGACCTGACCTGACTTGGACTTGACCTGACCTAGACCTGACCTGACCTGCAACTGACCTGACCTGGACCTGACTTGACCTGGACGTGACCTGACCTGGACATGACCTGACCTAGACCTGACCTGACCTGGAACTGACCTGACCTGGACCTGACCTGACCTGGACCTGACCTGACCTGACCTGGACCTGACCTGACCTGAACCTGACCTGACCTGGACATGACCTGACCTGGAATTGACCGGACCTAGACCTGACCTGACCTGGATATGACCTGACCTGGACCTGACCTGACCTGGACATGACCTGACCTAGACCTGACCTGACCTGGAACTGACCTGACCTGGACCTAACCTGACTTGGACTTGACCTGACCTGGACATGACCTGACCTGGACCTGACCTGACCTGGACCTGACCTGACCTGGACCTGACCTGACCTGGACCTGACCTGACCTGGACATGACCTGACCTGGAACTGACCTGACATGGACCTGACCTGACCTGGACATGACCTGACCTGGACCTGACCTGACCTGGACATGACCTGACCTAGACCTGACCTGACCTGGAACTGACCTGACCTGGACCTAACCTGACTTGGACTTGACCTGACCTGGACATGACCTGACCTGGAACTGACCTGACCTGGACCTGACCTGACCTGGACATGACCTGACCTAGCCCTGACCTGACCTGGAACTGACCTGACTTGGACCTGACCTGACCTGGACATGACCTGACCTAGACCTGTACTGACCTAGAACTGACCTGACCTGGACCTGACCTGACCTGGACCTAACCTGACTTGGACCTGACCTGACCTGGACATGACCTGACATAGACCTGACCTGACCTGGAACTGACCTGACCTGGACCTGACCTGACCTAGACCTGACCTGACCTGACCTGGAACTGACCTGACCTGGACCTGACCTGACCTAGACCTGACTTGACCTGACCTGGACATGACCTGACCTGGAACTGACCTGACCTGGACCTGACCTGACCTGGACATGACCTGACCTAGCCCTGACCTGACCTGGAACTGACCTGACCTGGACCTGACCTGACCTGGACATGACCTGACCTAGACCTGTACTGACCTAGAACTGACCTGACCTGGAACTGACCTGACCTGGACCTGACCTGACTTGGACCTGACCTGACCTGGACATGACCTGACATAGACCTGACCTGACCTGGAACTGACCTGACCTGGACCTGACCTGACCTGGACATGACCTGACCTAGACCTGACCTGACCTGGAACTGACCTGACCTGGACCTAAATTGACTTGGACTTGACCTGACCTGGACATGACCTGACCTGGAACTGACCTGACCTGGACCTGACCTGACCTGGACATGACCTGACCTAGCCCTGACCTGACCTGGAACTGACCTGACCTGGACCTGACCTGACCTGGACATGACCTGACCTGGACATGACCTGACCTAGACCTGTACTGACCTAGAACTGACCTGACCTGGAACTGACCTGACCTGGACCTGACCTGACTTGGACCTGACCTGACCTGGACATGACCTGACCTAGACCTGACCTGACCTGGACCTGACCTGACCTGGACCTGACCTGACCTGGATCTGACCTGACCTGGAACTGACCTGACCTTGACCTGACCTGACCTGGACATAACCTGACCTAGACCTGACCTGACCTGGACATGACCTGACCTAGCCCTGACCTGACCTAGCCCTGACCTGACCTGGAACTGACCTGACCTGGACCTGACCTGACCTGGACATGACCTGACCTAGACCTGTACTGACCTAGAACTGACCTGACCTGGAACTGACCTGACCTGGACCTGACCTGACTTGGACCTGACCTGACCTGGACATGACCTGACATAGACCTGACCTGACCTGGAACTGACCTGACCTGGACCTGACCTGACCTGGACATGACCTGACCTAGACCTGACCTGACCTGGAACTGACCTGACCTGGACCTAACCTGACTTGGACTTGACCTGACCTGGACATGACCTGACCTGGAACTGACCTGACCTGGACCTGACCTGACCTGGACATGACCTGACCTAGCCCTGACCTGACCTGGAACTGACCTGACCTGGACCTGACCTGACCTGGACATGACCTGACCTAGACCTGTACTGACCTAGAACTGACCTGACCTGGACCTGACCTGACCTGGACCTAACCTGACTTGGACCTGACCTGACCTGGACATGACCTGACATAGACCTGACCTGACCTGGAACTGACCTGACCTGGACCTGACCTGACCTAGACCTGACCTGACCTGACCTGGAACTGACATGACCAGACCTAGACCTGACCTGACCTGGAACTGACCTGACCTGGAACTGACCTGACCTGGACCTAGACTGACTTGAACTTGACCTGACCTGGACATGACCTGACCTGGAACTGACCTGACCTGGACCTGACCTGACTTGGACCTGACCTGACCTGGACATGACCTGAACTAGACCTGACCTGACCTGGAACCGACCTGACCTGGAACTGACCTGACCTGGACTTGACCTGACCTAGACCTGACCTGACCTGCAACTGACCTGACCTGCAACTGACCTGACCTGGACCTGACTTGACCTGGACGTGACCTGACCTAGACCTGACCTGACCTGGAACTGACCTGACCTGACCTGGACCTGACCTGACCTGGACATGACCTGACCTGGAACTGACCTGACCTAGACCTGACCTTACCTGGAACTGACAAGACCTGGACATGACCTGACCTAGACCTGACCTGACCTGGAACTGACCTGACCTGGAACTGACCTGACTTGGACTTGACCTCACCTGGACATGACCTGACCTGGACATGACATGACCTAGACCTGACCTGACCCGGAACTGACCTGACCTGGACCTAACTTGAGCTGGACCTGACCTGACCTGGACATGACCTGACCTAGACCTGACCTGACCTGGACATGACATGACCTAGACCTGACCTGACCCGGAACTGACCTGACCTGGACCTAACTTGAGCTGGACCTGACCTGACCTGGACATGACCTGACCTAGACCTGACCTGACCTGGACCTGACCTGACCTGGACCTGACCTGACCTGGACCTGACCTGACCTGTAACTGACCTGACCTTGACCTGACCTGACCTGGACCTGACCTAACATGGACCTGACCTGACCTGGACCTGACCTGACCTAGACCTGACCTGACCTGCAACTGACCTGACCTGGACCTGACTTGACCTGGACGTGACCTGACCTGGACATGACCTGACCTAGACCTGACCTGACCTGGAACTGACCTGACCTGGACCTGACCTGACCTGGACCTGACCTGACCTGACCTGGACCTGACCTGACCTGAACCTGACCTGACCTGGACATGACCTGACCTGGAATTGACCGGACCTAGACCTGACCTGACCTGGATATGACCTGACCTGGACCTAACCTGACTTGGACTTGACCTGACCTGGACATGACCTGACCTGGACCTGACCTGACCTGGACCTGACCTGACCTGGACCTGACCTGACCTGGACCTGACCTGACCTGGACATGACCTGACCTGGAACTGACCTGACATGGACCTGACCTGACCTGGACCTGACCTGACCTGGACCTGACCTGACCTGGACATGACCTGACCTAGACCTGACCTGACCTGGAACTGACCTGACCTGGACCTAACCTGACTTGGACTTGACCTGACCTGGACATGACCTGACCTGGAACTGACCTGACCTGGACCTGACCTGACCTGGACATGACCTGACCTAGCCCTGACCTGACCTGGAACTGACCTGACCTGGACCTGACCTGACCTGGACATGACCTGACCTAGACCTGTACTGACCTAGAACTGACCTGACCTGGACCTGACCTGACCTGGACCTAACCTGACCTGGACCTGACCTGACCTGGACATGACTTGACCTGGAACTGACCTGACCTGGACCTGACCTGACCTGGACCTGACCTGACCTAGACCTGACCTGACCTGACCTGGAACTGACCTGACCTGGACCTGACCTGACCTGGACATGACCTGACCTAGACCTGACCTGACTAGACCTGACCTGACCTGGAACTGACCTGACCTGGACCTGACCTGACTTGGACCTGACCTGACCTGGACATGACCAGACCTAGACCTGACCTGACCTGGAACTGACCTGACCTGGAACTGACCTGACCTGGACCTAGACTGACTTGAACTTGACCTGACCTGGACATGACCTGACCTGGAACTGACCTGACCTGGACCTGACCTGACTTGGACCTGACCTGACCTGGACATGACCTGACCTAGACCTGACCTGACCTGGAACCGACCTGACCTGGAACTGACCTGACCTGGACTTGACCTGACCTAGACCTGACCTGACCTGCAACTGACCTGACCTGCAACTGACCTGACCTGGACCTGACTTGACCTGGACGTGACCTGACCTAGACCTGACCTGACCTGGAACTGACCTGACCTGACCTGGACCTGACCTGACCTGGACATGACCTGACCTGGAACTGACCTGACCTAGACCTGACCTTACCTGGAACTGACAAGACCTGGACTTGACCTGACCTAGACCTGACCTGACCTGGAACTGACCTGACCTGGAACTGACCTGACTTGGACTTGACCTCACCTGGACATGACCTGACCTGGACATGACCTGACCTAGACCTGACCTGACCCGGAACTGACCTGACCTGGACCTAACTTGAGCTGGACCTGACCTGACCTGGACATTACCTGACCTAGACCTGACCTGACCTGGACCTGACCTGACCTGGACCTGACCTGACCTGGACCTGACCTGACCTGTAACTGACCTGACCTTGACCTGACCTGACCTGGACCTGACCTAACATGGACCTGACCTGACCTGGACCTGACCTGACCTAGACCTGACCTGACCTGGAACTGACCTGACCTGGACCTGACCTGACCTGGACCTAACCTGACCTGGACATGACCTGACCTAGACCTGACCTGACCTGGAACTGACCTGACCTGGAACTGACCTGACCTGGACATGACCTGACCTGGAACTGACCTGACCTGGACCTGACCTGACCTGGACCTGACCTGGACCTGACCTGACCTGGAACTGACCTGACCTGGACCTGACCTGACTTGGAACTGACCTGACCTGGACCTGACCTGACCTGGAACTGACCTGACCTGGACCTGACCTGACCTGGACATGACCTGACCTAGACCTGACCTGACCTGGAACTGACCTGACCTGGACCTGACCTGACCTGGACCTGACCTGACCTGGACCTAACCTGACCTGGCCCTGACCTGACCTGGACATTACCTGACCTGGAACTGACCTGACTTGGACCTGACCTGACCTAGACCTGACCTGACCTGGAACTGACCTGACCTGGACCTGACCTGACCTGGAACTGACCTGACCTTGACCTGACCTGACCTGGACCTGACCTGACATGGACCTGACCTGACCTGGACCTGACCTGACTTGGACATGACCTGACGTAGACCTGACCTGACCTGGACATGACCTGACCTAGACCTGACCTGACCTGGAACTGACCTGACCTGGACCTGACCTGACCTGGACCTAACCTGACCTGGCCCTGACCTGACCTGGACATTACCTGACCTGGAACTGACCTGACCTAGACCTGACCTGACCTGGAACTGACCTGACCTGGAACTGACGTGACCTGGACCTGACCTGACCTGGACATGACCTGACCTAGACCTGACCTGACTAGACCTGACCTGACCTGGAACTGACCTGACCTGGAACTGACCTGACCTGGACCTGACCAGACCTAGACCTGACCTGACCTGGAACTGACCTGACCTGGACCTGACCTGACCTGGAACTGACCTGACCTGGACCTGACCTGACCTGGACAAGACCTGACCTAGACCTGACCTGACCTGCAACTGACCTGACCTGCAACTGACCTGACCTGGACCTGACTTGACCTGGACGTGACCTGACCTGGACATGACATGACCTAGACCTGACCTGACCTGGAACTGACCTGACCTGGACCTTACCTCACCTGGACCTGACCAAACCTGGACCTGACCTGACTTGGACCTGACCTAACCTGGACCTGACCTGGACATCACCTGACCTAGACCTGACCGTACCTGGAACTGACCTGACCTGGACCTGACCTGACCTGGACATGCCCTGACCTAGACCTGACCTGACCTAGACCTGACCTGACCTGGAACTGACCTGACCTGGACCTGACCTGACCTGGACCTGACCTGACCTGGACATGACCTGACCTAGACCTGACCTGACCTGGACCTGACCTGACCTGGACATGACCTGACCTAGACCTGACCTGACCTAGACCTGACCTGACCCGTAACTGACCTGACCTGGACCTGACATGACCTGGAACTGACCTGACCTGGAACTGACCTGACTTGGACTTGACCTCACCTGGAAATGACCTGACCTGGACATGACCTGACATAGACCTGACCTAGACCTGACCTGACCTGGACCTGACTTGACCTGGACGTGACCTGACCTGGAACTGACCTGACCTGGACCTGATCTGACTTGGACCTGACCTGACCTGACCTGGAACTGACCTGACCTGGACCTGACCTGACCTGGACCTGACCTAAACTGGACCTGACCTGACTTGGACCTGACCTGACCTGACCTGACCTGAGCCTGACCTGACCTGGAACTGACCTGACCTTGTCCTGACCTGACCTGGACCTGACCTGACATGGACCTGACCTGACCTGGACCTAACCTGATCTAGACCTGACCTGACCAGGAACTGACCTGATCTTGACCTAGACCTGACCTGACCTGGAACTGACCTGACCTGGACCTGACCTGACCTGGACCTGACCTGACCTGAACCTGACCTAGACCTGACCTGACCTGGACCTGACCTGACCTGGACATGACCTGACCTGGAACTGACTTGACCTGGAAATGACCTGACCTGGACCTGACCTGACCTGGACCTGACCTGACCTAGACCTGACCTGACCTGGAACTGACCTGACCTTGAACTGACCTGACCTGGACCTGACCTGACCTGAACATGACCTGACCTAGACCTGACCTGATTAGACCTGACCTGACCTGGAACTGACCTGACCTGGACCTGACCTGACCTGGACCTGACCTGACCTGAACATGACCTGACCTAGACCTGACCTGATTAGACCTGACCTGACCTGGAACTGACCTGACCTGGACCTGACCTGACTTGGACCTGACCTGACCTGGACATGACCAGACCTAGACCTGACCTGACCTGGAACTGACCTGACCTGGACCTGACCTGACCTGGAACTGACCTGACCTGGACCTGACCTGACCTGGACCTGACCTGACCTGACCTGGACCTGACCTGACCTGAACCTGACCTGACCTGGACATGACCTGACCTGGAATTGACCGGACCTAGACCTGACCTGACCTGGATATGACCTGACCTGGACCTAACCTGACTTGGACTTGACCTGACCTGGACATGACCTGACCTGGACCTGACCTGACCTGGACCTGACCTGACCTGGACCTGACCTGACCTGGACCTGACCTGACCTGGACATGACCTGACCTGGAACTGACCTGACATGGACCTGACCTGACCTGGACCTGACCTGACCTGGACCTGACCTGACCTGGACATGACCTGACCTAGACCTGACCTGACCTGGAACTGACCTGACCTGGACCTAACCTGACTTGGACTTGACCTGACCTGGACATGACCTGACCTGGAACTGACCTGACCTGGACCTGACCTGACCTGGACATGACCTGACCTAGCCCTGACCTGACCTGGAACTGACCTGACCTGGACCTGACCTGACCTGGACATGACCTGACCTAGACCTGTACTGACCTAGAACTGACCTGACCTGGACCTGACCTGACCTGGACCTAACCTGACCTGGACCTGACCTGACCTGGACATGACTTGACCTGGAACTGACCTGACCTGGACCTGACCTGACCTGGACCTGACCTGACCTAGACCTGACCTGACCTGACCTGGAACTGACCTGACCTGGACCTGACCTGACCTGGACATGACCTGACCTAGACCTGACCTGACTAGACCTGACCTGACCTGGAACTGACCTGACCTGGACCTGACCTGACTTGGACCTGACCTGACCTGGACATGACCAGACCTAGACCTGACCTGACCTGGAACTGACCTGACCTGGAACTGACCTGACCTGGACCTAGACTGACTTGAACTTGACCTGACCTGGACATGACCTGACCTGGAACTGACCTGACCTGGACCTGACCTGACTTGGACCTGACCTGACCTGGACATGACCTGACCTAGACCTGACCTGACCTGGAACCGACCTGACCTGGAACTGACCTGACCTGGACTTGACCTGACCTAGACCTGACCTGACCTGCAACTGACCTGACCTGCAACTGACCTGACCTGGACCTGACTTGACCTGGACGTGACCTGACCTAGACCTGACCTGACCTGGAACTGACCTGACCTGACCTGGACCTGACCTGACCTGGACATGACCTGACCTGGAACTGACCTGACCTAGACCTGACCTTACCTGGAACTGACAAGACCTGGACTTGACCTGACCTAGACCTGACCTGACCTGGAACTGACCTGACCTGGAACTGACCTGACTTGGACTTGACCTCACCTGGACATGACCTGACCTGGACATGACCTGACCTAGACCTGACCTGACCCGGAACTGACCTGACCTGGACCTAACTTGAGCTGGACCTGACCTGACCTGGACATTACCTGACCTAGACCTGACCTGACCTGGACCTGACCTGACCTGGACCTGACCTGACCTGGACCTGACCTGACCTGTAACTGACCTGACCTTGACCTGACCTGACCTGGACCTGACCTAACATGGACCTGACCTGACCTGGACCTGACCTGACCTAGACCTGACCTGACCTGGAACTGACCTGACCTGGACCTGACCTGACCTGGACCTAACCTGACCTGGACATGACCTGACCTAGACCTGACCTGACCTGGAACTGACCTGACCTGGAACTGACCTGACCTGGACATGACCTGACCTGGAACTGACCTGACCTGGACCTGACCTGACCTGGACCTGACCTGGACCTGACCTGACCTGGAACTGACCTGACCTGGACCTGACCTGACTTGGAACTGACCTGACCTGGACCTGACCTGACCTGGAACTGACCTGACCTGGACCTGACCTGACCTGGACATGACCTGACCTAGACCTGACCTGACCTGGAACTGACCTGACCTGGACCTGACCTGACCTGGACCTGACCTGACCTGGACCTAACCTGACCTGGCCCTGACCTGACCTGGACATTACCTGACCTGGAACTGACCTGACTTGGACCTGACCTGACCTAGACCTGACCTGACCTGGAACTGACCTGACCTGGACCTGACCTGACCTGGAACTGACCTGACCTTGACCTGACCTGACCTGGACCTGACCTGACATGGACCTGACCTGACCTGGACCTGACCTGACTTGGACATGACCTGACGTAGACCTGACCTGACCTGGACATGACCTGACCTAGACCTGACCTGACCTGGAACTGACCTGACCTGGACCTGACCTGACCTGGACCTAACCTGACCTGGCCCTGACCTGACCTGGACATTACCTGACCTGGAACTGACCTGACCTAGACCTGACCTGACCTGGAACTGACCTGACCTGGAACTGACGTGACCTGGACCTGACCTGACCTGGACATGACCTGACCTAGACCTGACCTGACTAGACCTGACCTGACCTGGAACTGACCTGACCTGGAACTGACCTGACCTGGACCTGACCAGACCTAGACCTGACCTGACCTGGAACTGACCTGACCTGGACCTGACCTGACCTGGAACTGACCTGACCTGGACCTGACCTGACCTGGACAAGACCTGACCTAGACCTGACCTGACCTGCAACTGACCTGACCTGCAACTGACCTGACCTGGACCTGACTTGACCTGGACGTGACCTGACCTGGACATGACATGACCTAGACCTGACCTGACCTGGAACTGACCTGACCTGGACCTTACCTCAGCTGGACCTGACCAAACCTGGACCTAACCTGACTTGGACCTGACCTAACCTGGACCTGACCTGGACATCACCTGACCTAGACCTGACCGTACCTGGAACTGACCTGACCTGGACCTGACCTGACCTGGACATGCCCTGACCTAGACCTGACCTGACCTAGACCTGACCTGACCTGGAACTGACCTGACCTGGACCTGACCTGACCTGGACCTGACCTGACCTGGACATGACCTGACCTAGACCTGACCTGACCTGGACCTGACCTGACCTGGACATGACCTGACCTAGACCTGACCTGACCTAGACCTGACCTGACCCGTAACTGACCTGACCTGGACCTGACATGACCTGGAACTGACCTGACCTGGAACTGACCTGACTTGGACTTGACCTCACCTGGACATGACCTGACCTGGACATGACCTGACATAGACCTGACCTAGACCTGACCTGACCTGGACCTGACTTGACCTGGACGTGACCTGACCTGGAACTGACCTGACCTGGACCTGATCTGACTTGGACCTGACCTGACCTGACCTGGAACTGACCTGACCTGGACCTGACCTGACCTGGACCTGACCTAAACTGGACCTGACCTGACTTGGACCTGACCTGACCTGACCTGACCTGAGCCTGACCTGACCTGGAACTGACCTGACCTTGTCCTGACCTGACCTGGACCTGACCTGACATGGACCTGACCTGACCTGGACCTAACCTGATCTAGACCTGACCTGACCAGGAACTGACCTGATCTTGACCTAGACCTGACCTGACCTGGAACTGACCTGACCTGGACCTGACCTGACCTGGACCTGACCTGACCTGAACCTGACCTAGACCTGACCTGACCTGGACCTGACCTGACCTGGACATGACCTGACCTGGAACTGACTTGACCTGGAAATGACCTGACCTGGACCTGACCTGACCTGGACCTGACCTGACCTAGACCTGACCTGACCTGGAACTGACCTGACCTTGAACTGACCTGACCTGGACCTGACCTGACCTGAACATGACCTGACCTAGACCTGACCTGATTAGACCTGACCTGACCTGGAACTGACCTGACCTGGACCTGACCTGACCTGGACCTGACCTGACCTGAACATGACCTGACCTAGACCTGACCTGATTAGACCTGACCTGACCTGGAACTGACCTGACCTGGACCTGACCTGACTTGGACCTGACCTGACCTGGACATGACCAGACCTAGACCTGACCTGACCTGGAACTGACCTGACCTGGACCTGACCTGACCTGGAACTGACCTGACCTGGACCTGACCTGACCTGGACCTGACCTAAACTGGACCTGACCTGGCTTGGACCTGACCTGACCTGACCTGACCTGAGCCTGACCTGACCTGGAACTGACCTGACCTTGTCCTGACCTGACCTGGACCTGACCTGACATGGACCTGACCTGACCTGGACCTAACCTGATCTAGACCTGACCTGACCAGGAACTGACCTGATCTTGACCTAGACCTGACCTGACCTGGAACTGACCTGACCTGGACCTGACCTGACCTGGACCTGACCTGACCTGAACCTGACCTAGACCTGACCTGACCTGGACCTGACCTGACCTGGACATGACCTGACCTGGAACTGACTTGACCTGGAAATGACCTGACCTGGACCTGACCTGACCTGGACCTGACCTGACCTAGACCTGACCTGACCTGGAACTGACCTGACCTTGAACTGACCTGACCTGGACCTGACCTGACCTGAACATGACCTGACCTAGACCTGACCTGATTAGACCTGACCTGACCTGGAACTGACCTGACCTTGAACTGACCTGACCTGGACCTGACCTGACCTGGACATGACCTGACCTGGACATGACCTGACATAGACCTGACCTAGACCTACCTGACCCGGAACTGTTCTGCTCTGACCTGGACATTACCTGACTTAGACCTGACCTGGACCTGACCTGACCTGAACCTGACCTGACCTGGACCTGACCTGACCTGGAACTGACCTGACCTTGACCTGACCTGACCTGGACCTGACCTGACATGGACCTGACCTGACCTGGACCTGACCTGATCTAGACCTGACCTGACCAGGAACTGACCTGATCTTGACCTAGACCTGACCTGACCTGGAACTGACCTGACCTGGACCTGACCTGACCTGGACCTGACCTGACCTGGACCTGACCTGACCTGGAACTGACCTGACCTGGAACTGACCTGAAATGGACCTGACCTGACCTGGACATGACCTGACCTAGACCTGACCTGACTAGACCTGACCTGACCTGGAACTGACCTGACCTGGACCTGACCTGACCTGGACCTGACCTAAACTGGACCTGACCTGACTTGGACCTGACCTAAACTGGACCTGACCTGACTTGGACCTGACCTGACCTGGACATGACCTGACCTGGACATGACCTGACCTGGAACTGACTTGACCTGGAAATGACCTGACCTGGACCTGACCTGACCTGGACCTGACCTGACCTGGAACTGACCTGACCTGGAACTGACCTGAAATGGACCTGACCTGACCTGGACATGACCTGACCTAGACCTGACCTGACTAGACCTGACCTGACCTGGAACTGACCTGACCTGGACCTGACCTGACCTGGACCTGACCTAAACTGGACCTGACCTGACTTGGACCTGACCTGACCTGGACCTGACCTGACCTGGACATGACCTGACCTGGAACTGACCTGACCTGGAAATGACCTGACCTGGACCTGACCTGACCTGGACCTGACCTGACCTAGACCTGACCTGACCTGGAACTGACCTGACCTGGAACTGACCTGACCTGGACCTGACCTGACCTGGACATGACCTGACCTAGACCTGACCTGACTAGACCTGACCTGACCTGGAACTGACCTGACCTGGACCTGACCTGACTTGGACCTGACCTGACCTGGACATGACCAGACCTAGACCTGACCTGACCTGGAACTGACCTGACCTGGACCTGACCTGACCTGGAACTGACCTGACCTGGACCTGACCTGACCTGGACATGACCTGACCTAGACCTGACCTGACCTGCAACTGACCTGACCTGCAACTGACCTGACCTGGACCTGACATGACCTGGACGTGACCTGACCTGGACATGACCTGACCTAGACCTGACCTGATCTGGAACTGACCTGACCTGGACCTTACCTCACCTGGACCTGACCAAAGCTGGACCTGACCTGACTTGGACCTGACCTGACCTGGACATGACCTGACCTAGACCTGACCTGCAACTGACCTGACCTGCAACTGACCTGACCTGGACCTGACATGACCTGGACGTGACCTGACCTGGACATGACCTGACCTAGACCTGACCTGATCTGGAACTGACCTGACCTGGACCTTACCTCACCTGGACCTGACCAAACCTGGACCTGACCTGACTTGGACCTGACCTGACCTGGACCTGACCTGGACATGACCTGACCTGGAACTGACCTGACCTGGACCTGACCTGACCTGGACAGGACCTGACCTGGACATGACCTGACCTGGAACTGACCTGACCTGGACATCACCTGACCTAGACCTGACCGTATCTGGAACTGACCTGACCTGGAAATGACCTGACCTGGACATGCCCTGACCTAAACCTGACCTGACGTAGACCTGACCTGACCTGGAACTGACCTGACCTTGACCTGACCTGACCTGGACCTGACCTGACCTGGACATGACCTGACCTAGACCTGACCTGACCTGAAACTGACCTGACCTTGACCTGACCTGACCTAGACCTACATCGAACCTGACATCGAACCTGACATCGAACTTGACATCGAACCTGACATCGAAATTGACATCGAACCCTACATCGAACCTGACATCGAACCTGTCATCGAAATTAAAATGGAACCTGACATCAAACCTGACATCGAACCTGACATCGAACCTGACATCGAACCAGACATCGAACCAGACATCGAACCAGACATCGAAACAGACATTGAACCTGACATCGAACCTGACATCGAACCTGACATCGAACCTGACATCGAACCTGACATCGAACCTGACATCGAACCTGACATCGAACCTGAAATCGAACCTGACATCGAACCTGAACTCGAACCTGACATCGAACCTGACATCGAAAATGACATCGAACCTGACATCGAACCTGACATCGAACCTGACATCGAACCTGACATCGAACCTGACATCGAACCTGACATCGAACCTGACATCGAACCTGACATCGAACCAGACATCGAACCAGACATCGAACCAGACATCTAACCAGACATCGAAACAGACATCGAACCAGACTTCGAACCTAACATCGAACCTGACATCGAGTCTGACATCGAGCCTGACATCGAACCTGACATCGAACCTGACATCGAACCTGTCATCGAACCTGACATCGAACCTGACATCGAACCTGACATCGAACCTGACATCGAACCTGACAATGAACCTGACATCGAACCTGACATCAAACCTGACATCGAACCAGACATCGAACCCGACATCGAACCCGACATCGAACCCGACATCGAACCCGACATCGAACCCGACATCGAACCCGACATCAAACCCGACATCGAATCTGACATCGAACACTACATCGAACACTACATCGAACCTAACATCGAACATGACATCGAACCTGACATCGAACCTGACATCGAACCACACATCGAAACAGACATCGAACCAGACATCGAACCAGACATCGAACCAGACATTTATCCAGAAATCGAACCAGAAATCGAACCAGACATCGCACCAGACATCGAACCAGACATCGAACCTGACATCGAACCTGTCATCGAACCTGACATCGAACCTGACATCGAACCTGACATCGAACCTGACATCGAACCTGACATCGAACCTGACATCGAACCTGACATCGAACCTGACATCGAACCTGACATCGAACCTGACATCGAATCTGACATCGAACCTGATATCGAACCTGACATCGAACCTGACATCGAACCTGACATCGAACCTGACATCGAACCTGACATCGAACATTATATTGAACCTGACATCGAACCTGACATCGAACCTGACATCGAACCTGACATCGAATCCGACATCGAACACTACATCGAACACTACATCGAACCTGACATCGAGCCTGACATCGAACCTGACATCGAACCTGACATCGAACCACACATCGAACCAGACATCGAACCAGACATCGAACCAGACATCGAACCAGACATCGAACCAGAAATCGAACCAGAAATCGAACCAGACATCGAACCAGACATCGAACCAGACATCGAACCAGACATCGAACCAGACATCAAACCAGACATCCTGACAACGAACCAGACATCGAACCAGACATCCTGACATCGAACCTGACATCAAACCTGACATCGAACCAGACATCGAACCTGACATCGAACCTGAAATCGAACCTGACATCGAACCTGACATCGAACCTGACATCGAACCTGACATCGAACCTGACATCGAACCTGACATCGAACCTGACATCGAACCTGACATCGAACCTGACATCGAACCTGACATCGAACCTGACATCGAACCTGACATCGAATCTGACATCGAACCTGACATCGAACTTGACATCGAACCTGACATCGAACCTGACATCGAACCTGACATCGAACCTGACATCGAACCTGACATCGAACCTGACATCGAACCTGACATCTAACCTGACATCGAACCTGACATCGAACCTGTTATCGAACCTGACATCGAACCTGACATCGAACATGACATCGAACCTGACATCGAACCTGACATTGAACCTGACATCGAACCTGACATGGAACCTGACATCAAACCTGACATCTAACCTGTTATCGAACCTGACATCGAACCTGACATCGAACATGACATCGAACCTGACATCGAACCTGACATCGAACCTGACATCGAACCTGACATGGAACCAGACATCGAACCAGACATTGAACCTGACATCGAACCTGACATCGAACCTGACATCGAACCTGACATCGAACCTGACATCGAACCTGACATCGAACCTGACATCGAACCTGACATCGAACCTGACATCGAACCTGAAATCGAACCTGACATCGAACCTGAAATCGAACCTGACATCGAACCTGACATCGAAAATGACATCGAACCTGACATCGAACCTGACATCGAACCTGACATCGAACCTGACATCGAACCTGACATCGAACCTGACATCGAACCTGACATCGAACCTGACATCGAACCTGACATCGAACCTGACATCGAACCTGACATCGAACCTGACATCGAACCAGACATCGAACCAGACATCGAACCAGACATCTAACCAGACATCGAAACAGACATCGAACCAGACTTCGAACCTAACATCGAACCTGACATCGAGTCTGACATCGAGCCTGACATCGAACCTGACATCGAACCTGACATCGAACCTGTCATCGAACCTGACATCGAACCTGACATCGAACCTGACATCGAACCTGACATCGAACCTGACAATGAACCTGACATCGAACCTGACATCAAACCTGACATCGAACCAGACATCGAACCCGACATCGAACCCGACATCGAACCCGACATCGAACCCGACATCGAACCCGACATCGAACCCGACATCAAACCCGACATCGAATCCGACATCGAACACTACATCGAACACTACATCGAACCTAACATCGAACATGACATCGAACCTGACATCGAACCTGACATCGAACCACACATCGAAACAGACATCGAACCAGACATCGAACCAGACATCGAACCAGACATTTATCCAGAAATCGAACCAGAAATCGAACCAGACATTGCACCAGACATCGAACCAGACATCGAACCTGACATCGAACCTGTCATCGAACCTGACATCGAACCTGACATCGAACCTGACATCGAACCTGACATCGAACCTGACATCGAACCTGACATCGAACCTGACATCGAACCTGACATCGAACCTGACATCGAACCTGACATCGAATCTGACATCGAACCTGATATCGAACCTGACATCGAACCTGACATCGAACCTGACATCGAACCTGACATCGAACCTGACATCGAACATTATATTGAACCTGACATCGAACCTGACATCGAACCTGACATCGAAAATGACATCGAACCTGACATCGAACCTGACATCGAACCTGAAATCGAACCTGAAATCGAACCTGAAATCGAACCTGACATCGAACCTGACATCGAACCTGACATCGAAAATGACATCGAACCTGACATCGAACCTGACATCGAACCTGACATCGAACCTGACATCGAACCTGACATCGAACCTGACATAAACCTGACATCGTACCTGACATCGAACCTGACATCGAACCTGACATTGAACCAGACATCGAACCAGACATCGAACGAAACATCGAACCAGACATCGAACCAGACATCGAACCAGACTTCGAACCTGACATCGAACCTGACATCGAGTCTGACATCGAGCCTGACATCGAACCTGACATCGAATCTGACATCGAACCTGACATCGAACCTGACATCGAACCTGACATCGAACCTGACATCGAATCTAACATCGAACCGGACATTGAACCTGACATCGAACCTGACATCAAACCTGACATCGAACCAGACATCGAACCCGACATCGAACCCGACATCGAATCCGACATCGAACTCGACATCAAACCCGACATCGAACCCGACATCGAATCCGACATCGAACACTACATCGAACACTACATCGAACCTGACATCGAGCCTGACATCGAACCTGACATCGAACCTGACATCGAACCACACATCGAACCAGACATCGAACCAGACATCGAACCAGACATCGAACCAGACATCGAACCAGAAATCGAACCAGAAATCGAACCAGACATCGAACCAGACATCGAACCAGACATCGAACCAGACATCGAACCAGACATCGAACCAGACATCCTGACAACGAACCAGACATCGAACCAGACATCCTGACATCGAACCTGACATCAAACCTGACATCGAACCTGACATCGAACCTGACATCGAACCTGAAATCGAACCTGACATCGAACCTGACATCGAACCTGACATCGAACCTGACATCGAACCTGACATCGAACCTGACATCGAACCTGACATCGAACCTGACATCGAACCTGACATCGAACCTGACATCGAACCTGACATCGAATCTGACATCGAACCTGACATCGAACTTGACATCGAACCTGACATCGAACCTGACATCGAACCTGACATCGAACCTGACATCGAACCTGACATCGAACCTGACATCGAACCTGACATCGAACCTGACATCTAACCTGACATCGAACCTGACATCGAACCTGTTATCGAACCTGACATCGAACCTGACATCGAACATGACATCGAACCTGACATCGAACCTGACATTGAACCTGACATCGAACCTGACATGGAACCTGACATCAAACCTGACATCTAACCTGACATCGAACTTGACATCGAACCTGACATCGAACATGACATCGAACATGACATCGAACCTGACATCGAACCTGACATCGAACCTGACATCGAACCTATACAAATATTGTGGGTTATCGGTATACCAACTGAATATTGTAATTAGAATTTTTTTTTGGGTATTGACCGTGCTATGGGAATTACATTCTAAAAGATATTGACACAATCCAAGATCCTGTAGAAGAAGCAATGGAAGTAACAGAAATTGATGAAGAACCTGCAATGATGGAAGTTGTTGAAACACAAAACGAATCCGAAGATTTAGAAGAAGCTGTTTCATATCCTGTTTTTTGGGATTTTGAATCAAATGTACTTTTTGTTATTGAATTTGAAGTTATTTTTTCTGAAGAAGCGGCGGGGGAAAATTATCCCCACCACTAGTTGAAAGTTGGGGGGGAATGTTCATAAATATGTTAGTTATTTGCGTAGGAGCTTATTCTTAGGAAGACTGGTGACTGAAAATGTTTCGTCGTATACCTTATGATCCTTCGTACTATAATCTGCTCAATATTAATAGTATTACAGATACTGAGCAGAAATTGTATAAAAAGTTTTGTTCTTTACTTGATAGAACGCAAAAACTACCTGCAAATACTTTCACCTACAAGCTACCCCTAATAGACAAGGATGATGTAAGCAAAGTTCAAGTGAAATTTCTGGAAGAAAAAAAATCCTGGAACTGACCTGACCTGGACCTGACCTGGACCTGACCTGACCTTGACATGACCTGACCTAGACCTGACCTGACCTGGAACTGACCTGACCTGGACCTGACCTGACCTGGACCTGACCTGACCTGGACCTAACCTGACCTGGCCCTGACCTGGACATTACCTGACCTGGAACTGACCTGACCTGGACCTGACCTGACCTGGACCTGACCTGACCTAGACCTGACCTGACCTGGAACTGACCTGACCTGGACCTAACCTAAAATGGACCTGACCTGACCTGGACATGACCTGACCTGGAAATGACCTGACCTGGACCTGACCTGACCTGGACCTGATCTGACCTAGACCTGACCTTACCTAGACCTGACCTGACCCGTAACTGCCTTGACCTGGACCTGACCTGAGCTGGACCTGACCTGACCTGGACATGACCTGACCTAGACCTGACCTGACCTAGACCTGACCTGGAACTGACCTGACCTGGACCTGACCTGACCTGGACATGACCTGACCTGGACCTGACCTGACCTGGACATGACCTGACCTAGACCTGACCTGACCTGAAACTGACCTGACCTGGACCTAACCTGACTTGGACTTGACCTGACCTGGACATGACATGACCTGGAAGTGACCTGACCTGGACCTGACCTGACCTGGACATGACCTGACCTAGCCCTGACCTGACCTGGAACTGACCTGACCTGGACCTGACCTGACCTGGACATGACCTGACCTAGACCTGTACTGACCTAGAACTGACCTGACCTGGACCTGACCTGACCTGGACCTAACCTGACCTGGACCTGACCTGACCTGGACATGACTTGACCTGGACCTAACCTGACCTGACCTGGACCTGACCTGACCTGGACCTGACCTGACCTAGACCTGACCTGACCTGACCTGGAAATGACCTGACCTGGACCTGACCTGACCTGGACATGACCTGACCTAGACCTGACCTGACTAGACCTGACCTGACCTGGAACTGACCTGACCTGGACCTGACCTGACTTGGACCTGACCTGACCTGGACATGACCAGACCTAGACCTGACCTGACCTGGAACTGACCTGACCTGGAACTGACCTGACCTGGACCTAGACTGACTTGAACTTGACCTGACCTGGACATGACCTGACCTGGAACTGACCTGACCTGGACCTGACCTGACTTGGACCTGACCTGACCTGGACATGACCTGAACTAGACCTGACCTGACCTGGAACCGACCTGACCTGGAACTGACCTGACCTGGACTTGACCTGACCTAGACCTGACCTGACCTGCAACTGACCTGACCTGCAACTGACCTGACCTGGACCTGACTTGACCTGGACGTGACCTGACCTAGACCTGACCTGACCTGGAACTGACCTGACCTGACCTGGACCTGACCTGACCTGGACATGACCTGACCTGGAACTGACCTGACCTAGACCTGACCTTACCTGGAACTGACAAGACCTGGACATGACCTGACCTAGACCTGACCTGACCTGGAACTGACCTGACCTGGAACTGACCTGACTTGGACTTGACCTCACCTGGACATGACCTGACCTGGACATGACATGACCTAGACCTGACCTGACCCGGAACTGACCTGACCTGGACCTAACTTGAGCTGGACCTGACCTGACCTGGACATGACCTGACCTAGACCTGACCTGACCTGGACATGACATGACCTAGACCTGACCTGACCCGGAACTGACCTGACCTGGACCTAACTTGAGCTGGACCTGACCTGACCTGGACATGACCGGACCTAGACCTGACCTGACCTGGATATGACCTGACCAGGACCTGACCTGACCTGGACATGACCTGACCTAGACCTGACCTGACGTGGAACTGACCTGACCTGGACCTAACCTGACTTGGACTTGACCTGACCTGGACATGACCTGACCTGGACATGACCTGACCTGGACCTGACCTGACCTGGACCTGACCTGACCTGGACCTGACCTGACCTTGACATGACCTGACCTGGAACTGACCTGACATGGACCTGACCTGACCTGGACATGACCTGACCTGGACCTGACCTGACCTGGACATGACCTGACCTAGACCTGACCTGACCTGGAACTGACCTGACCTGGACCTAACCTGACTTGGACTTGACCTGACCTGGACATGACCTGACCTAGAACTGACCTGACCTGGACCTTACCTGACCTGGACCTAACCTGACCTGGACTTGACCTGACCTGGACATGACCTGACCTGGAACTGACCTGACCTGGACATCACCTGACCTAGACCTGACCTTACCTGGAACTGACCTGACCTGGACATGACCTGACCTAGACCTGACCTGACCTGGAACTGACCTGACCTGGAACTGACCTGACTTGGACTTGACCTCACCTGGACATGACCTGACCTGGACATGACCTGACCTAGACCTGACCTGACCCGGAACTGACCTGACCTGGACCTAACTTGAGCTGGACCTGACCTGACCTGGACCTGACCTGACCTGGAAGTGACCTGACCTTGACCTGACCTGACCTGGACCTGACCTAACATGGACCTGACCTGACCTGGACCTGACCTGACCTGGAACTGACCTGACCTGGACCTGACCTGACCTGGAACTGACCTGACCTGGACCTGACCTGACCTGGACCTGACCTGACCTTGACATGACCTGACCTAGACCTGACCTGACCTGGAACTGACCTGACCTGGACCTGACCTGACCTGGACCTGACCTGACCTGGACCTAACCTGACCTGGCCCTGACCTGACCTGGACATTACCTGACCTGGAACTGACCTGACCTGGACCTGACCTGACCTGGACCTAACCTAAAATGGACCTGACCTGACCTGGACATGACCTGACCTGGAAATGACCTGACCTGGACCTGACCTGACCTAGACCTGACCTGACCTGGAACTGACCTGACCTAGACCTGACCTGACCTGGACCTGACCTGACCTGGACATGACCTGACCTGGAACTGACCTGACCTGGAAATGACCTGACCTGGACCTGACCTGACCTGGACCTGACCTGACCTAGACCTGACCTGACCTGGAACTGACCTGACCTTGAACTGACCTGACCTGGACCTGACCTGACCTGGACATGACCTGACCTAGACCTGACCTGATTAGACCTGACCTGACCTGGAACTGACCTGACCTGGACTTGGACTTGACCTCACCTGGACATGACCTGACCTGGACATGACCTGACCTAGACCTGACCTAGACCTGACCTGACCCGGAACTGACCTGACCTGGACCTAACTTGAGCTGGACCTGACCTGACCTGGACATGACCTGACCTAGACCTGACCTGACCTGGACCTGACCTGACCTGGACCTGACCTGACCTGGACCTGACCTGACCTGGAAGTGACCTGACCTTGACCTGACCTGACCTGGACCTGACCTAACATGGACCTGACCTGACCTGGACCTGACCTGACCTGGAACTGACCTGACCTGGACCTGACCTGACCTGGAACTGACCTGACCTGGACCTGACCTGACCTGACCTGACCTTGACATGACCTGACCTAGACCTGACCTGACCTGGAACTGACCTGACCTGGACCTGACCTGACCTGGACCTGACCTGACCTGGACCTAACCTGACCTGGCCCTGACCTGACCTGGACATTACCTGACCTGGAACTGACCTGACCTGGACCTGACCTGACCTGGACCTGACCTGACCTAGACCTGACCTGACCTGGAACTGACCTGACCTGGACCTAACCTAAAATGGACCTGACCTGACCTGGACATGACCTGACCTGGAAATGACCTGACCTGGACCTGACCTGACCTAGACCTGACCTGACCTGGAACTGACCTGACCTAGACCTGACCTGACCTGGACCTGACCTGACCTGGACATGACCTGACCTGGAACTGACCTGACCTGGAAATGACCTGACCTGGACCTGACCTGACCTGGACCTGACCTGACCTAGACCTGACCTGACCTGGAACTGACCTGACCTTGAACTGACCTGACCTGGACCTGACCTGACCTGACCTGGACATGACCTGACCTAGACCTGACCTGATTAGACCTGACCTGACCTGGAACTGACCTGACCTGGACCTGACCTGACTTGGACCTGACCTGACCTGGACATGACCAGACCTAGACCTGACCTGACCTGGAACAGACCTGACCTGGACCTGACCTGAAACTGACCTAACCTGGACCTGACCTGACCTGGACATGACCTGACCTGGACCTGACCTGGACATGACCTGACCTGGAATTGACCGGACCTAGACCTGACCTGACCTTACCTGCAACTGACCTCACCTGCAACTGACCTGACCTGGACCTCACCTGACTTGGACCTGACCTGACCTGGACCTGACCTGGACATGACCTGACCTGGAATTGACCGGACCTAGACCTGACCTGACCTGGATATGACCTGACCAGGACCTGACCTGACCTGGACATGACCTGACCTAGACCTGACCTGACGTGGAACTGACCTGACCTGGACCTAACCTGACTTGGACTTGACCTGACCTGGACATGACCTGACCTGGACCTGACCTGACCTGGACCTGACCTGACCTGGACCTGACCTGACCTTGACATGACCTGACCTGGAACTGACCTGACATGGACCTGACCTGACCTGGACATGACCTGACCTGGACCTGACCTGACCTGGACATGACCTGACCTAGACCTGACCTGACCTGGAACTGACCTGACCTGGACCTAACCTGACTTGGACTTGACCTGACCTGGACATGACCTGACCTAGAACTGACCTGACCTGGACCTTACCTGACCTGGACCTAACCTGACCTGGACCTGACCTGACCTGGACCTGACCTGACCTGGACCTGACCTGACCTAGACCTGACCTGACCTGGAACTGACCTGACCTAGACCTGACCTGACTAGACCTGACAAGACCTAGACCTGACCTGACCTGGAACTGACCTGACCTGGAACTGACCTGACCTGGACATGACCTGACCTGGACCTAGACTGACTTGGACTTGACCGGACCTGGACATGACCTGACCTGGACATGACCTGAACTAGACCTGACCTGACCTGGAACTGACCTGACCTGGACCTGACCTGACTTGGACTTGACCTGACCTAGACCTGACCTGAACTGCAACTGACCTGATCTGCAACTGACCTGACCTGGACCTGACTTGACCTGGACGTGACCTGACCTAGACCTGACCTGACCTGGAACTGACCTGACCTGAACCTGAACTGACCTGGACCTGACCTAAACTGGACCTGACCTGACTTGGACCTGACCTGACCTGGACCTGACCTGACCTGGAACTGACCTGACCTGGACTTGACCTGACCTGGACATGACCTGACCTGGAACTGACCTGACCTGGACATCACCTGACCTAGACCTGACCTTACCTGGAACTGACCTGACCTGGACATGACCTGACCTAGACCTGACCTGACCTGGAACTGACCTGACCTGGAACTGACCTGACTTGGACTTGACCTGACCTGGAACTGACCTGACCTGGACCTGACCTGGACCTGACCTTGACATGACCTGACCTAGACCTGACCTGACCTGGAACTGACCTGACCTGGACCTGACCTGACCTGGACCTGACCTGACCTGGACCTAACCTGACCTGGCCCTGACCTGACCTGGACATTACCTGACCTGGAACTGACCTGACCTGGACCTGACCTGACCTGGACCTGACCTGACCTAGACCTGACCTGACCTGGAACTGACCTGACCTGGACCTAACCTAAAATGGACCTGACCTGACCTGGACATGACCTGACCTGGAAATGACCTGACCTGGACCTGACTGACCTGGACCTGATCTGACCTAGACCTGACCTTACCTGGAACTGACCTGACCTGGAACTGACCTGACCTGGACCTGACCTGACCTGGACATGACCTGACCTAGACCTGACCTGACTAGACCTGACCTGACCTGGAACTGACCTGACCTGGACCTGACCTGACTTGGACCTGACCTGACCTGGACATGACCAGACCTAGACCTAACCTGACCTGGGACTGACCTGACCTGGACCTGACCTGACCTGGAACTGACCTGACCTGGACCTGACCTGACCTGGACATGACCTGACCTAGACCTGACCTGACCTGCATCTGACCTGACCTGCAACTGACCTGACCTGGACCTGACTTGACCTGGACGTGACCTGACCTGGACATGACCTGACCTAGACCTGACCTGACCTGGAACTGACCTGACCTGGACCTTTCCTCATCTGGACCTGACCAAACCTGGACCTGACCTGACTTGGACCTGACCTGACCTGGACCTGACATGGACATTACCTGACCTGGAACTGACCTGACCTGGACCTGACCTGACCTGGACATGACCTGACCTGGAACTGACCTGACCTGGACATCACCTGACCTAGACCTGACCGTACCTGGAACTGACCTGACCTGGACCTGACCTGACCTGAAACTGCCCTGACCTAGACCTGACCTGACCTAGACCTGACCTGACCTGGAACTAACCTGACCTGGACCTGACCTGACCTGACCTGGACATGACCTGACCTAGACCTGACCTGACCTGGACCTGACCTGGACATGACCTGACCTAGACCTGACCTGACCTAGACCTGACCTGACCCGTAACTGACCTGACCTGGACCTGACCTGAGCTGGACCTGACCTGACCTGGACATGACCTGAGCTAGACCTGACCTGACCTGGACCTGACCTGACCTGGACCTGACCTGACCTGGACCTGACTTGACCTGGACCTGACCTGACCTAGACCTGACCTGACCCGAAACTGACCTGACCTGGACCTGACATGAGCTGGACCTGACCTGACCTGGAACTGACCTGACCTGGAACTGACCTGACCTGGACCTGACCTGACCTGGACCTGACCTGACCTGGACCTGACCTGACCTGGACAAGACCTGACCTAGACCTGACCTGACCTGGACCTGACCTGACCTGGACATGACCTGACCTAGACCTGACCTGACCTAGACCTTACCTGACCCGTAACTGACCTGACCTGGACCTGACATGAGCTGGACCTGACCTGACCTGGACATGACCTGAGCTAGACCTGACCTGACCTGGACCTGACCTGACCTGGACCTGACCTGGACCTGACCTGACTTGGACATGACCTGACCTAGACCTGACCTGACCTGGAACTGACCTGACCTGGACCTGAGCTAGACCTGACCTGACCTAGACCTGACCTGACCTGGAACTGACCTGACCTGGACCTGACCTGACCTGGACCTGACCTGACCTGGACATGACCTGACCTAGACTTGACCTGACCTAGACCTGACCTGACCTGGATGTGACCTGACCTGGACCTGACCTGACCTGGACCTGACCTGACCTGGACATGACCTGACCTGGACATGACCTGACATAGACCTGACCTAGACCTACCTGACCCGGAACTGTTCTGCTCTGACCTGGACATTACCTGACTTAGACCTGACCTGGACCTGACCTGACCTGAACCTGACCTGACCTGGACCTGACCTGACCTGGAACTGACCTGACCTTGACCTGACCTGACCTGGACCTGACCTGACATGGACCTGACCTGACCTGGACCTGACCTGATCTAGACCTGACCTGACCAGGAACTGACCTGATCTTGACCTAGACCTGACCTGACCTGGAACTGACCTGACCTGGACCTGACCTGACCTGGACCTGACCTGACCTGGACCTGACCTGACCTGGAACTGACCTGACCTGGAACTGACCTGAAATGGACCTGACCTGACCTGGACATGACCTGACCTAGACCTGACCTGACTAGACCTGACCTGACCTGGAACTGACCTGACCTGGACCTGACCTGACCTGGACCTGACCTAAACTGGACCTGACCTGACTTGGACCTGACCTAAACTGGACCTGACCTGACTTGGACATGACCTGACCTGGACATGACCTGACCTGGACATGACCTGACCTGGAACTGACTTGACCTGGAAATGACCTGACCTGGACCTGACCTGACCTGGACCTGACCTGACCTGGAACTGACCTGACCTGGAACTGACCTGAAATGGACCTGACCTGACCTGGACATGACCTGACCTAGACCTGACCTGACTAGACCTGACCTGACCTGGAACTGACCTGACCTGGACCTGACCTGACCTGGACCTGACCTAAACTGGACCTGACCTGACTTGGACCTGACCTGACCTGGACCTGACCTGACCTGGACATGACCTGACCTGGAACTGACCTGACCTGGAAATGACCTGACCTGGACCTGACCTGACCTGGACCTGACCTGACCTAGACCTGACCTGACCTGGAACTGACCTGACCTGGAACTGACCTGACCTGGACCTGACCTGACCTGGACATGACCTGACCTAGACCTGACCTGACTAGACCTGACCTGACCTGGAACTGACCTGACCTGGACCTGACCTGACTTGGACCTGACCTGACCTGGACATGACCAGACCTAGACCTGACCTGACCTGGAACTGACCTGACCTGGACCTGACCTGACCTGGAACTGACCTGACCTGGACCTGACCTGACCTGGACATGACCTGACCTAGACCTGACCTGACCTGCAACTGACCTGACCTGCAACTGACCTGACCTGGACCTGACATGACCTGGACGTGACCTGACCTGGACATGACCTGACCTAGACCTGACCTGATCTGGAACTGACCTGACCTGGACCTTACCTCACCTGGACCTGACCAAAGCTGGACCTGACCTGACTTGGACCTGACCTGACCTGGACATGACCTGACCTAGACCTGACCTGCAACTGACCTGACCTGCAACTGACCTGACCTGGACCTGACATGACCTGGACGTGACCTGACCTGGACATGACCTGACCTAGACCTGACCTGATCTGGAACTGACCTGACCTGGACCTTACCTCACCTGGACCTGACCAAACCTGGACCTGACCTGACTTGGACCTGACCTGACCTGGACCTGACCTGGACATGACCTGACCTGGAACTGACCTGACCTGGACCTGACCTGACCTGGACAGGACCTGACCTGGACATGACCTGACCTGGAACTGACCTGACCTGGACATCACCTGACCTAGACCTGACCGTATCTGGAACTGACCTGACCTGGAAATGACCTGACCTGGACATGCCCTGACCTAAACCTGACCTGACGTAGACCTGACCTGACCTGGAACTGACCTGACCTTGACCTGACCTGACCTGGACCTGACCTGACCTGGACATGACCTGACCTAGACCTGACCTGACCTGGACCTGACCTGACCTGGACATGACCTGACCTAGACCTGACCTTACCTAGACCTGACCTGACCCGTAACTGACCTGACCTGGACCTGACATGAGCTGGACCTGACCTGACCTGAAACTGACCTGACCTTGACCTGACCTGACCTAGACCTACATCGAACCTGACATCGAACCTGACATCGAACTTGACATCGAACCTGACATCGAAATTGACATCGAACCCTACATCGAACCTGACATCGAACCTGTCATCGAAATTAAAATGGAACCTGACATCAAACCTGACATCGAACCTGACATCGAACCTGACATCGAACCAGACATCGAACCAGACATCGAACCAGACATCGAACCAGACATTGAACCTGACATCGAACCTGACATCGAACCTGACATCGAACCTGACATCGAACCTGACATCGAACCTGACATCGAACCTGACATCGAACCTGACATCGAACCTGAAATCGAACCTGACATCGAACCTGAACTCGAACCTGACATCGAACCTGACATCGAAAATGACATCGAACCTGACATCGAACCTGACATCGAACCTGACATCGAACCTGACATCGAACCTGACATCGAACCTGACATCGAACCTGACATCGAACCTGACATCGAACCAGACATCGAACCAGACATCGAACCAGACATCTAACCAGACATCGAAACAGACATCGAACCAGACTTCGAACCTAACATCGAACCTGACATCGAGTCTGACATCGAGCCTGACATCGAACCTGACATCGAACCTGACATCGAACCTGTCATCGAACCTGACATCGAACCTGACATCGAACCTGACATCGAACCTGACATCGAACCTGACAATGAACCTGACATCGAACCTGACATCAAACCTGACATCGAACCAGACATCGAACCCGACATCGAACCCGACATCGAACCCGACATCGAACCCGACATCGAACCCGACATCGAACCCGACATCAAACCCGACATCGAATCTGACATCGAACACTACATCGAACACTACATCGAACCTAACATCGAACATGACATCGAACCTGACATCGAACCTGACATCGAACCACACATCGAAACAGACATCGAACCAGACATCGAACCAGACATCGAACCAGACATTTATCCAGAAATCGAACCAGAAATCGAACCAGACATCGCACCAGACATCGAACCAGACATCGAACCTGACATCGAACCTGTCATCGAACCTGACATCGAACCTGACATCGAACCTGACATCGAACCTGACATCGAACCTGACATCGAACCTGACATCGAACCTGACATCGAACCTGACATCGAACCTGACATCGAACCTGACATCGAATCTGACATCGAACCTGATATCGAACCTGACATCGAACCTGACATCGAACCTGACATCGAACCTGACATCGAACCTGACATCGAACATTATATTGAACCTGACATCGAACCTGACATCGAACCTGACATCGAACCTGACATCGAATCCGACATCGAACACTACATCGAACACTACATCGAACCTGACATCGAGCCTGACATCGAACCTGACATCGAACCTGACATCGAACCACACATCGAACCAGACATCGAACCAGACATCGAACCAGACATCGAACCAGACATCGAACCAGAAATCGAACCAGAAATCGAACCAGACATCGAACCAGACATCGAACCAGACATCGAACCAGACATCGAACCAGACATCAAACCAGACATCCTGACAACGAACCAGACATCGAACCAGACATCCTGACATCGAACCTGACATCAAACCTGACATCGAACCAGACATCGAACCTGACATCGAACCTGACATCGAACCTGAAATCGAACCTGACATCGAACCTGACATCGAACCTGACATCGAACCTGACATCGAACCTGACATCGAACCTGACATCGAACCTGACATCGAACCTGACATCGAACCTGACATCGAACCTGACATCGAACCTGACATCGAACCTGACATCGAATCTGACATCGAACCTGACATCGAACTTGACATCGAACCTGACATCGAACCTGACATCGAACCTGACATCGAACCTGACATCGAACCTGACATCGAACCTGACATCGAACCTGACATCTAACCTGACATCGAACCTGACATCGAACCTGTTATCGAACCTGACATCGAACCTGACATCGAACATGACATCGAACCTGACATCGAACCTGACATTGAACCTGACATCGAACCTGACATGGAACCTGACATCAAACCTGACATCTAACCTGTTATCGAACCTGACATCGAACCTGACATCGAACATGACATCGAACCTGACATCGAACCTGACATTGAACCTGACATCGAACCTGACATGGAACCAGACATCGAACCAGACATTGAACCTGACATCGAACCTGACATCGAACCTGACATCGAACCTGACATCGAACCTGACATCGAACCTGACATCGAACCTGACATCGAACCTGACATCGAACCTGAAATCGAACCTGACATCGAACCTGAAATCGAACCTGACATCGAACCTGACATCGAAAATGACATCGAACCTGACATCGAACCTGACATCGAACCTGACATCGAACCTGACATCGAACCTGACATCGAACCTGACATCGAACCTGACATCGAACCTGACATCGAACCTGACATCGAACCTGACATCGAACCTGACATCGAACCTGACATCGAACCAGACATCGAACCAGACATCGAACCAGACATCTAACCAGACATCGAAACAGACATCGAACCAGACTTCGAACCTAACATCGAACCTGACATCGAGTCTGACATCGAGCCTGACATCGAACCTGACATCGAACCTGACATCGAACCTGTCATCGAACCTGACATCGAACCTGACATCGAACCTGACATCGAACCTGACATCGAACCTGACAATGAACCTGACATCGAACCTGACATCAAACCTGACATCGAACCAGACATCGAACCCGACATCGAACCCGACATCGAACCCGACATCGAACCCGACATCGAACCCGACATCGAACCCGACATCAAACCCGACATCGAATCCGACATCGAACACTACATCGAACACTACATCGAACCTAACATCGAACATGACATCGAACCTGACATCGAACCTGACATCGAACCACACATCGAAACAGACATCGAACCAGACATCGAACCAGACATCGAACCAGACATTTATCCAGAAATCGAACCAGAAATCGAACCAGACATTGCACCAGACATCGAACCAGACATCGAACCTGACATCGAACCTGTCATCGAACCTGACATCGAACCTGACATCGAACCTGACATCGAACCTGACATCGAACCTGACATCGAACCTGACATCGAACCTGACATCGAACCTGACATCGAACCTGACATCGAACCTGACATCGAATCTGACATCGAACCTGATATCGAACCTGACATCGAACCTGACATCGAACCTGACATCGAACCTGACATCGAACCTGACATCGAACATTATATTGAACCTGACATCGAACCTGACATCGAACCTGACATCGAACCTGACATCGAAAATGACATCGAACCTGACATCGAACCTGACATCGAACCTGAAATCGAACCTGAAATCGAACCTGAAATCGAACCTGACATCGAACCTGACATCGAACCTGACATCGAAAATGACATCGAACCTGACATCGAACCTGACATCGAACCTGACATCGAACCTGACATCGAACCTGACATCGAACCTGACATCGAACCTGACATAAACCTGACATCGTACCTGACATCGAACCTGACATCGAACCTGACATTGAACCAGACATCGAACCAGACATCGAACGAAACATCGAACCAGACATCGAACCAGACATCGAACCAGACTTCGAACCTGACATCGAACCTGACATCGAGTCTGACATCGAGCCTGACATCGAACCTGACATCGAATCTGACATCGAACCTGACATCGAACCTGACATCGAACCTGACATCGAACCTGACATCGAATCTGACATCGAACCTGACATTGAACCTGACATCGAACCTGACATCAAACCTGACATCGAACCAGACATCGAACCCGACATCGAACCCGACATCGAATCCGACATCGAACTCGACATCAAACCCGACATCGAACCCGACATCGAATCCGACATCGAACACTACATCGAACACTACATCGAACCTGACATCGAGCCTGACATCGAACCTGACATCGAACCTGACATCGAACCACACATCGAACCAGACATCGAACCAGACATCGAACCAGACATCGAACCAGACATCGAACCAGAAATCGAACCAGAAATCGAACCAGACATCGAACCAGACATCGAACCAGACATCGAACCAGACATCGAACCAGACATCGAACCAGACATCCTGACAACGAACCAGACATCGAACCAGACATCCTGACATCGAACCTGACATCAAACCTGACATCGAACCTGACATCGAACCTGACATCGAACCTGAAATCGAACCTGACATCGAACCTGACATCGAACCTGACATCGAACCTGACATCGAACCTGACATCGAACCTGACATCGAACCTGACATCGAACCTGACATCGAACCTGACATCGAACCTGACATCGAACCTGACATCGAATCTGACATCGAACCTGACATCGAACTTGACATCGAACCTGACATCGAACCTGACATCGAACCTGACATCGAACCTGACATCGAACCTGACATCGAACCTGACATCGAACCTGACATCGAACCTGACATCTAACCTGACATCGAACCTGACATCGAACCTGTTATCGAACCTGACATCGAACCTGACATCGAACATGACATCGAACCTGACATCGAACCTGACATTGAACCTGACATCGAACCTGACATGGAACCTGACATCAAACCTGACATCTAACCTGACATCGAACTTGACATCGAACCTGACATCGAACATGACATCGAACATGACATCGAACCTGACATCGAACCTGACATCGAACCTGACATCGAACCTATACAAATATTGTGGGTTATCGGTATACCAACTGAATATTGTAATTAGAATTTTTTTTTGGGTATTGACCGTGCTATGGGAATTACATTCTAAAAGATATTGACACAATCCAAGATCCTGTAGAAGAAGCAATGGAAGTAACAGAAATTGATGAAGAACCTGCAATGATGGAAGTTGTTGAAACACAAAACGAATCCGAAGATTTAGAAGAAGCTGTTTCATATCCTGTTTTTTGGGATTTTGAATCAAATGTACTTTTTGTTATTGAATTTGAAGTTATTTTTTCTGAAGAAGCGGCGGGGGAAAATTATCCCCACCACTAGTTGAAAGTTGGGGGGAATGTTCATAAATATGTTAGTTATTTGCGTAGGAGCTTATTCTTAGGAAGACTGGTGACTGAAAATGTTTCGTCGTATACCTTATGATCCTTCGTACTATAATCTGCTCAATATTAATAGTATTACAGATACTGAGCAGAAATTGTATAAAAAGTTTTGTTCTTTACTTGATAGAACGCAAAAACTACCTGCAAATACTTTCACCTACAAGCTACCCCTAATAGACAAGGATGATGTAAGCAAAGTTCAAGTGAAATTTCTGGAAGAAAAAAAATCTTGTTAATGTAAGAGAAGTGTATCATAATGAATACTCAAAAAGATTGGCTTTTGACGTTATTAAGGAACGTGTTGGACGTGAAAAAGAACAGTATCCAGCACCATATTATTTATATCTTTTTAAGAATGGAGCAAGTGTAACGGTAGAAATAAGTATCAAATTAATGTAATTCTCCCTACTAAGTTTTTGAGGTAAAAAGTTTGTTTTGCTGTGAAGTAATTGAAATAGTATTTGTATAAGGAAAATTCATATTGAAATACATGTTGTAATTGAGTTGTAGAGATGTGTACTGTACGAAAGCTGGATTTATAGTGAGTTGGCGCGACAAATGAACTTGTATTTATGCAGATTGTTAATATGGAATAAAACGATGATAGCAGCAAAACGCTCAAAGTAGAAAGTGTTAATAATGTTATATAAAGAAAGAATAGTTAAACAAGGAAAATATTGAAAATCCAACTAGTACTAAAAAAATATGAAGGGACAATCAATTTTGCACAAGGTTAATATTTTGTTAAAAACGTTTATTTTCCTAGGATAGTGAAGAAGAAAATAAAATAGTGGTGGGGGAATCGTTATAAAAGGAGGAACGGGAGAGCCCATTTCATTTCTCGGCGAAATTTCGAAGAGTAAACATCTCAACATGTATCATTGTGATAAATGTTCAGAATCGTTTCACGATGAAATTCTATTAGACTGTCATAAAGAACTAATTCACAACAACGCAGAAGAAAAACAAGAAGAACAAGAAGAACAATATGAAATAACAGCAACATCTTCAACTACTTTACCAAATCTACAAGTATTTGCATTACCTGGTAAAGTAGTAATGCATCATAAAATTCAAAATGAAAACTTGAAGCTAGAAGAATTTATTACAGAAGCAAAACCAATTGTAAGTAAAACTTTAAAATAAGAATTGAAAAGATTGAACTTTCTTAAATTTGGTTTACTACTAGAAGCTATGTTTATAAATGTACAAGAAGAATTATCACCAAGAGGATTCATAACAAAAAACCAAACTATCATGGAAAGTTCAGACATTGATTCAATAGTTGAGAACTGTATAGAAGAAATATTAACCAAAATTCAGGAACACGAAGGAAGAGGATCTGGATGGAGTCTTACAAGTATTGAAGGATTAGATATAAGGGTTCACAAACATGGATATGGACTAATGGGATCTAGTTACATTCCTCTGCCAAAAAGAATTGAAGATACAAAATCTTGTATTAATGTCAAGAATGAAGATAACGAATGTTTTCGCTATGCGATGACATCAAAATTTGTATTACGAAATGTACATAGACCCAACCAAGAATATGAAAATGAAAGACACAGGTACAATTTTCAAGGAATAACATACCCTGTTTCTGTAAAAGATATATCAAGATTTGAGAAGAAAAATCCTGGCACGTCTATTAATGTTTTTGCATTAGATAGTTTAAACAAAGTGTATCCTTTACGTGTGGCAAAAGAAGAGCTACCAGATCATACAGATCTACTATTACTAACAAGAGGTGATGTGTCTCACTATGTGTACATAAAAAATTCGACTCTCTTGTTAACAAGCAGCTTTCTAAAGATCGACACAGAAAGTTAATTTGCAAGAGATGTTTTAATTTTAAACGAAATGGAGTAAATGGAAGAGAATGGCTACAAGAGCACAAAAGGTTATGTAATAATAATTATGAAGCAAAGATTAATTTACCTTCGGAAAGCAAAGCATTTGTTACATTTGAAAAGGTTCATCATCAATACCGTATCCCTCTAGTTGTGTATGCAGACTTTGAATCAACACTTGTTCCTGTTGAAGATGAAAATTGTGAAGCTCGAAAAAGTGTCAAGTATCAAATGCACAAACCAAACAGTTTTTGTTTAATGGTCAAATCAACATTATCAGAAGAACATTTAAACAGATATGGATTAACTTCAGAACCTTTAGTATATCGTGGTGAAAATGCGGAAAAAATATTTCTTGATCACTTATATTTAATAGCTGGAAATATGCAAAGATTATATACAACTATTGTACCACTGAAACCGATGGACGAAGAAGAAGAAATTCCACATGAAAATGCAACTCGCTGTTTCTTGTGCAAAAATGATTTTACTATTGAGAATTATAAAGTTAAAGATCATGACCACCTCACAGGTTATTATAGGGGTGCTGCTTGTAATAAATGCAACTTGAGCTATCGTTTACCACTATTTATTCCTGTGGTTCTGCATAACCTCAGCGGGTATGATGCTCATTTTATAATACCTGAATTAGGAAGAGACAACGGTTCAATAGATGTGTTGGCTGAAACTTCAGAAAAATTCATAAGTTTTTCCAAAACAGTTGGAAACGTCAAACTAAGATTCATGGATTCCTACCGATTTATGCCGTCGAGTTTGTCCAAACTTTCTGAAAATTTAAGGAAACAAGATTTTGTCGAAACAAAGAAGATTGTAAATAGCGACAAACTGGATCTGGTACTTCGGAAAGGTGTTTTCCCATATGATTACATAGACAGTTTAGAAAAATTTAATGAAACATCACTTCCAGCAAAAGAAGAATTCAAAAGTAAACTTTACGACATGGATATATCTCAAGAGGACTATGATCATGCATGTAGAGTATGGAACGAATTAGGATTTAGAACATTGGGAGAATATTCAGATTTTTATGTTAAATTAGATGTAACTTTACTATGTGATATAATGGAAGAATTTAGAAATACATGTTTTGCAGCATATGGATTGGACCCTCTTTATTCATACACTTCACCTGGACTAGCATGGCAAGCCATGTTGAAAGAAACAAATTGTAAATTACAACTTCTTACTGATATAGATATGGTTTTGATGTTAGAATCAGGAGTTCGAGGGGGATTGACGCAAAGTGTAACCAGACATGTTAAGGCGAATAACAAGTATCTGCCCGATTATGATGCATCAAAACCAACAACATTCCTGGGTTATTTTCATGAAAATAACTTATACGGATGGGCAATGTCAAATCCCCTTCCATATGATAATTTCAAATGGATAGACCCAGAATCGATTGGAAACATAATGGATATACCGAAGCATGGTGAAACTGGTTACATTTTAGATGTCGATTTTGAATATCCTGAACATCTTCACGATCAACATTATGATTTACCACTTTTTCCGAAGACTGAAATTTCCCCTACTGGAAGATGGCCAAAAGTATTGATGACTTTAACCGACAAGTCTCGATATGTTGGACACTACTGGATGATACAACAGGCTTTAGACTTAGGATTGAGAATTACAAAAATTAATCGAGTACTACAATTTTCTCAATCTTGTTGGTTAAAACCGTACATCGACAACAACACAAGAAGAAGAGCCGCCGCTACATCAAGTTTTCAAAAAGATTTTTTTAAACTAATGAACAACGCAATATTTGGCAAGACTTTGGAAAACAAAAGGAAACATAAGGATATCAAATTGGTAACTGATCCAGTAAAATTACAGAAATTAGTGCAACAACCAAACTTTGGTTCATCTGTAATTATTAATGAAAATCTAGTTGTTATTTCCATGAACAAGAAATCAGTTGAAATGGATCGTCCTTTGTATCTTGGAATGTCAATCTTGGATATTTCAAAAACACATATGTACGAGTTTCATTATAAGAAGATGGTTAACTATTATGGAAGAGAGAACATTGGTATTGCATATATGGATACGGATGCACTAATTTACTGGATTCAAACAAATGACATGTATGAAGATTTACGCACCTTTATATATAAAGATGATTTTGACTTTTCCGATTATCCTAAGGATCATCCAAATTACGACTATGTCAGAAACAAGAAAGTATTGGGAAAATTTAAAGATGAAACGAATGGTGTGCCGATGATGGGTAGCTGAGTGGTTAAAGAGCTCGCCTTTGAATCTGAAGGTAGCCGGTTCGATCCTGAGAAAAGTTAGTGCTTTTTGATGGTTCGATACTGGACCCAGCTGCCTTTGGTCATTGGGCTATTAATTAATGATCCTGACAAATAAAACAGCTGATATTTGTCAGTAACAAAGCTACACCTCATCTGATCCATCACAATCATCACACTCACCCCTTCAGTCATACTCACCTTAAAATACGCACCACAGAGTGTGTCGGTGTTTAAAATAAAGTATCTAAAGTATCTAAAGTAAAGTATCTAAAGATGGAAATTGTAGCATTAATGTCCAAACTGTATTCGTTTCAACTGTACATAAACGATAGGAACGAACATCAAGTTACGAAGAAGGCCAAAGGAATAAAAACTTCTTTTCTTAAGAAGAACGTATAGTTTGAACATTATGAAAGATGTTTGTTTGAAAATGTTGAAACAACTGCAACGTTCAACACTATTAGAAGTTATAATCATCAACTTTTTAGTGTCAAACAAACAAAGTGGGCATTAAGCTACAAAGATGACAAGCGCTATATTTTAGAAGATAAAATTAATACTTTACCATTCGGCCACTACTCCCTAAACCCTATCGACCAGTAAACCTATTCTTCGTCCTCTACCTTCTTCCTTTTTCCTTTCCGTAAAAAAGAGGGGACATGGCAAGCCCAATGCCATGTCCCCTCTTTTTTACACTAATATGAAATGGCCTTGACCTATATTCAAACTATATAAATGAGAATAAACTATTCTATGGATCAGTATTTTTACATGCAGTGTACAATCAACATCTGAAGATGGAAAGTGTGAAGGACAAGATTGTAAATGAACTACATAAACCAGCAAGAAGAAGATTTCCAAGAAGAAGTACAATCATTAAAGGAATGAATGATCTTTATCAAGCTGATCTCATTGATGTGATACCGCACAGTAAACTAAACAAAGGATTTAAATATATTTTAACAATTATAGACTGTTTTACTAAAATAGCTGACGCTTTACCATTGAAGGACAAGACTGGTAAAAGTGTTACAAAAGCTATGGAAACCACAATACAAAGAAATAAATTTAAAATTAAACATCTACAGACCGATGATGGAAAGGAATATTTTAATAAAGACTTCGGAGCTTTGATGAAAAAATATCAAATAAATCATTATTCTACAAATTCTGAAGTTAAAGCTTCAATAATTGAAAGATTTAATAGAACATTAAAAGGTGCGATGTATAAACAATTTTCAAAACGAGGATCATACGTGTGGTATGACATATTACCACAACTTATAAAAGAGTATAACAACAAATATCATCGTACCATTGGCATGAAACCTATCCAGGTAAACAGTGCTAATGCCAAAATTTTATTACAACGCATTAAAAATAATACAACACCGAAATTGGAAAAATTGCACCCAAAGAAGTTCAAGGTCAACGATAAAGTTCGTATAAGCAAATACAAAGGTGTATTTAGTAAAAGATATCTACCAAATTGGACTAATGAAGTATTTACAATTTATAAAGTGCAACCAACTATACCTGAAACCTATTTATTAAAGGATAACAAGGGTGAATTACTTCAAGGTGGATTCTACGGACACGAATTGTTAAAATCAACAGTTGGTGATGTATATCTTGTCGAGAAGATTTTACAAAGGAAAAAGGATATGGTTAAAGTCCGGTGGTTAGTGTTTGATAAAAGTGAAGACTCTTGGATTCCTTCAAAAGACTTAGTATAGTTGTTTAATAGCTCATTGTTTGTTTAACCTTTATACAAGATGGAGATTGTACAACAAAAAGATCGATTTAATATCAATAACATTGATGAATTAACAGTTGACAATGATAAGTTAAATCATGGAAAACATGGTGAATTACTACCAAATACGATAAGATGTTTAATAACTGGTCCTTCAAATTGTGGAAAAACTAATGTTGTTTTTAACCTTATAACTAATCCTAAAGGATTGCGTTTTAACAATATATACATTTTTTCAAAATCATTGCAACAACCAAAATATCAATTATTGGATAAAGTACTTGCAAGTGTACCTGAAGTGAATTTTTACAAGTTTAATGCCAGTGAAACAATTATGCAACCAAATGAAGCAAAACCATTTTCTATTTTTATATTTGACGATGTTTCTTGTGAAAATCATGACACAATAAGGAATTATTTTGCTATGGGAAGACATCATAATATTGATAGCATTTACATTGGTCAAACATACAGTAAAATTCCAAAACAACTTATAAGAGACAATGCAAATATGTTGAACATCTTCAAGCAAGATTAATCAAATTTAAAGCATATATATAATGATCATGTAAATGCGGATATGCCATTTGAAAAATTTAAAGAGATGTGTGGCAAAGCATGGAATGAGAAATATAGCTTTCTTGTTATTATGAAGGAAGAAGATATTAAAAATGGTAGATATCGTATAGGGTTGGATAAATTTGTATTTATGCGTTGAACTACCGATGCTACATCTAGTTACACGTTGAACTTCACAGTGTAAACATGGTGAATCAAGAAAAATTATTGAAAGAAATAAAATCACTCAGTGATTCTATTAGGATGAAGAATCGTGCATTGAGGATGGGTTTAAGTGAAAGAGAAGAATTTCTAGAGACTACATTTAAACCTATTACGGAACCTTTAAAACAGATATCAGAAACTATTGGTAAACCTCGTTATGAAGGAGATGTTTTACTACCAGTTTCTAAACAAGAAGTACAAGCATTAAAAAAAGAAGAAGATGATGATTCATATACAAGTGCTAGTGAACAAGAAGAAACAAAAGAAGAAGAAGAACCAATTGTTGAAAAGGAAGAAGAACAGCCAATACCTGAAGCTGAACAATCTATCCCAAATTTAACTCAATTAAGTAGCGATATATTACAACATGGACCTCTTGGAAGAAAATATATAATGAAAATGCTACATGACATGAAATCAAACCCGAATTTGAGTAGATCACACGGATACGGAGCAAGAATTGATGGGAATGAATTGAAGATTGGCAATTCAAAGCTTGAAATAACACAAGACGATTACATCATTATTGGTGAGCATAGATATAAAGGAACAAAAGGATTATATGAATTAATTTTAAAAAACATACCACTAAGATATTCATCCAAAGATTTAAGTGTTTTTAAGGAGATTCTACAAAATACTAACGCTCATAAAAGAAACTACTTAAAGGATGCAATGATTAATCGTTCACGTGCAACAAAATATAACATCGTTATAAAAAAGTTTTTTCCTCCACGAAAATTGCCAACATTACATACTGCACCAGCGGTGAGACAACCACTGAAAAGAAAATCTTTATCACTTATGGATTTATCACTTCTTGAACAACATGGTAAAAAGAGCAAAGGAGATACTTCAACATCTGGTAAAGGATTGATGAAAAATCTATACAATACAAATGTGATTTACTACAACGACATCAATAAATTGGTTGATAGAATGAGATTATTGCATGAAGCCATGGAAGCTGGTCATACAGGTTTAAATAATGAATGGGTAGCTCTGATTGACGAACTCAGGAATCGCGGCATAATTGTATAATTGTCCGCGGATATATATGAGTTGCAGGCGTATAATGTGTCAGTTCTAACATGAGCGTCGACAAGTTCGGACGATACTCCGCGTTAGGAGTGCAAGTTGGAGAAAACAGAAAAAGAAGTGGATTACCACAAACACCCGAAGGTGACTATAACATAAATAATAAACGTTTAAAGTTTGTTAGAGATCCAGAAGAAGATGGAGATGCAACAAATTTAAAACAGTGAAGGAGGAAACATCTACAAGTTTAAAACTTGACAACAACAAACTGTATGATGCAAAATCTCACAGGGTTATTAATGTTGCAAAACCAGTCAACAATGGAGATGTTGTTAATAAAGGCCATTTGCTATCTGCGATGGATTACGCTTTACTGTTGCAAAAGACTAAAAGTGGAAAAATGTACAATGCTTTAAATTATAAAATAACTTATGTGGCAGATCCAACTGATGATAAAGATACAATCAATAAGCGTTATTTGCACTCTGTAATACCAGAAAAGAAAAATGATGGATTTTCTTTTTATAAATATACTATAAACGATATTGGATATCCTAAAGAAGAAAGTGATGGTGTTAATATAAAATATATTAAAGATAATTGTATTTTATATAATGATGCTGTTATTGATTGTCATGGAAAAGTGTTGTCCAATCTGAAAGATGGTTCAACTCCATCCGATGCTGCTACCGTGAGACAAATGAATGAAAGCTTGAAAAAAGGAACATCCGCTTTTGTTAAACAAAATCAGGTAGTGTCAAAGAAAGGTGATGAGTTTATGCAAGGAAGTGAAAAGTTTACCTTACTACAACTAAAAAATGACAAGTGGGATGGAAAATATAAAAGATTGTCAAATATAAGTTTAGGCACGGAAGAACATGATGCTGTTATTTTAACACAAGTGCCACAACTATCAGCTACTGGTGTTAACTTTATATGTGGAGGTAGACGATTAACCCATGTAAAATCTGGTAAAGATGATAATGATTGTGTTGTTGTGAAACAAACTATAGTTTTAGATAAAATAAATAACTTATATGATGGTAAAAATATAAGAATATCTAACATATCAGCAGGAATAGCTCCGAATGATGTTGCTACTATTAATCAAGTTATAGCAACCTCTAATAACGATCCATCTGTGTATACATGTAATGGTAAACGTATCACAAATCTTGATAATCCAACAGATTACAAAGATGCTACTAATGTAGGATATGTAATGAATCTTGTAGGTAATGCAGTTGTTGATATGCATAATCATATAATTGGTAAATCAAATCACGATAAAATCGAAGGTGCTAAGAGAGAAAAATGGATTAAAGATACAATCATCGATATATATGGGTAAAGCTTGTGAATATTTAAGTATGGAATACACAAAAAAAGGATTCATTATCATAAAGTATTTCATAGAGTGAAGACGTTGGTTACATAAAACAGCATAATGAAGACCGCATCGTTCAGTCGTCGTCAGGACATTGGCAAGAGAGGACGTGGTATAACATCAGCTGCATTATCCCTGCTCAGACGGATTCCAGTTGGTGCTGTTGTAAATCGAGCGATAGACGCTTTACCATACGAATTACATCTGCCCGGAGGTTATCAATATTGTGGACCCGGAACTAAGTTGGCAAAACGTTTAGCAAGAGGAGATCCTGGAATTAATAAATTAGATCAAGCTTGCAAAGAACACGATATAGCATATTCAAAGTATAAAGATTCAACAAATAGATCAATAGCGGATAAAATTCTAGAAGAAAAAGCTTGGCAAAGAGTAAAATCAAGTGACGCAAGTATTGCAAAAAAAGCATCGGCTTGGGCAGTAACTACAGCCATGAAGACGAAAGCAAAGTTAGGTGGTGGAAAACGCCGCAGAGGAAGACCTGCAAAGAGAAACGCTCCTAAAAGAGGTGGAAATATTAAAAAAGGACGTCGTAGAACTCGTAAGGCAAGTGTAAAGAAGACTTCTGTTTGGCAAATGGTAAAAAACGGAGCAGGTTTATACCTAAAACCATACCGTGTGTACTAAATAAGAAGAATCTATTGATAATTCCAAATAAAGCCTTAACAAATCATCAGTTAAATGATTATGTAAAATGTTTGAAAATACCATTCTTTCGAGGAGTTTTTATGAAAGATGCATTACCAACTAAAATATGGAAAAATGAAACTGGAATAGTAAATTTGGATTCCACCTATGGTCCAGGCACTCATTGGGTATGCTATAAAAAGCTTGGACAAACCGTTTACTACTTTGACAGTTTTGGCAATCTACCACCGCCGAAAGAACTTCAACATTATTTTCAAAACTCCAAAAACATTTTTTACAATTACAAAAGAGAACAACCTAACAATACTGAAATATGTGGGCATTTATGTTTGGAGTTTCTAGCGAAGAGTGTCAGTCAGCTTTAAGATGTCATCGTATACAGTGTCACTGAGTGGAAATTCATCCACATTGAAAAGTACGCTGTTCCCAGCATTGCGTCTATCCAAGGAACGATTATGGGAAGCGGCATTACTTGATTTGACTACCTACAACTCAATTCCCAATGTTACGGAAGGGAAGAACAATTTACTACATTATTATGAAACTAAGGATGCTGCAGGAAAATACTCAGAAATGAAAATAATTACATTTCCTACTGGAGCTTATGAAATCGATGATATAAACCAATTATTACAGAAACAACTCGGAGAAGACAATATCACCGTTAAAGGAAACAATAATACTTTAAAAGCAGAAATAACTTCGAAATATTATATTGATGTCAGCTTGGAACAGTCGATTGGCAGTTTACTTGGATTTACAGATACAAAAAAGAAAATCTTAACTCCTGGAACTACTCTTTCAGGTGATTCAACTGTAACAATATTGAAAGTAAATAGTATCGATGTCACGTGCAACATTATACACGGATCGTATAGAGATGGAGTTAATCAACATATTTTACATACATTTTATCCAACAGTGGCCCCCGGTTTTAAAATTGTTGAGAAGCCACAAAACTTGATATACCTGCCGTTAAACACCAGTTTCATTTCAGACATCGTACTGAACATATTGGATCAAGACGGTCATAGTGTTGACTTTAGAGGAGAAACAATTACTATACGGATACACATCAGAGCAGCAACATAAAAGTCAACATGGGATTATCATTTAAACCACAACGGAAGAGTCGGGAGCTCAGTAGCTCCTCGACATTGGAAGAGTTAACATCGGACAACATTCGTTTTCTACAGAAGATTGGATTGAAACTTAACAGCGATGGATATCCTGGATATATCTCAAGGACCAACGTTCGACGAAACACTATGGGAGAAGGAATATCACACGCACAACCCTTACACTTCATCAAAATTAAACAATAACGATGAAATAAGGATTCCCATTCAACAACAAGATATTTACACGTTACCGTGTGAAAGTTACTTGTACATCGAAGGACGGGTATTAAAATTGGATGGAAAAACTGCTTCAACAGTTCCTTTTATAAATAACCCGATGGCATATCTTTTTGATGAAATAAGATATGAAATATCAGGGGTGACGGTTGATTCAACAAAAAAGGTTGGTTTAACAACGACATTGAAAGGATTAACATCATTAACACCGCATGAGAAGAATTCAATAGTCACCGCCGGATGGGTTGCCCCCGATAAAGACACTATAACACCTGCTTCCAACGGTCACTTTAATTTTCATGTACCTTTACGATTGCTTTGGGATTCGCTGAAGATTACAAACGGGTAATAATAAATGTCAAACAAGAATTAGTATTACTCAGATCTTCAACTAATAAGGACTTAATACTTGCAGAACCTGCAACTACGGAAGATAAACTGGAATGGCAACTACAGTTGGATAAAGTTGTTTGGAGAGTACCTCATGTAAGATTGGCCGATGAACATAGAATCCTATTATTGAGAAAGTTAAAATCTGACCGTGATATTGTGATGCCATTCCGAAGTTGGGAATTTCATGAATACCCTACACTACCTCAGACAGAACGACAAACATGGACCGTCAAGACATCAACTTACTTGGAACGAGCAAGGTACATAATACTCGGTTTTCAAACTAAGCGAAAAGATGTTATCACTGCAAATGCTGGTCAATTTGATCACTGTAAAATAAAGAATTGTAAAGTTTTTTAAACTCTCAATTTTTTCCGTATGACAATTTGAATGTCATGTTCAGCAAAAAACGTTTTTCCATTTTATACGATATGTATGCAAGATTTCAATCGTCATATTATGGAAAGACTAATACACCACTATTATCACCTGACCAGTATTATTCCAAGGCTCCAATAATTGTAATCGATTGTTCAAAACAAAATGAATCGGTAAAATCATCAAGTGTGGATATAAAAATTGAAATGGAATTTGAAGAACCAATAGCGGATGGAACTTCGGCATACTGTCTAATTCTACATGATAAAATAGTTACTTACACACCGCTAACCGGAATTGTGAAGAATGTACTTTAAGAAGAATTAATACAATGACTGCAGATTTTTGAGGTTAGAATTATCTACCTTAACTTTTGAGGTTAGAATTTCGTTTGTAAAATACAAGTTGAAAACAAAGAATTATGTAATTGTATAAATTTCAAGGATTTTACGAAAAATATAAAAGCGGGAAAATAATTAGTGGAAACTTCATTCTATCTTCAACCGTCGTATGGGAAACATCATTCGCAAGATGAATTCTACTAACGGAGAAGAAAATACACCTCTAATGGATGATAATAGTTCAGATATAGAAAAACAAGTTGAACGAGAAATGGACGAGTTCCTAAAGTTTAACAAACATAAGAAGAGAGAAGAAGAAGAAGCTGAAAAAGAAGTAAAAAGGAAGAAGGTTGAAGTTAACATTACAACTAATATTTTAACAGAAGTATTTCTTCGGATTATCTACCCAATTTCTTCATGCATGACAAAAAGTATATCAGTTGGAATTTTAAAATCAATGGATTATTTACCAATTGTTATTTTAAATCATGGAAACAAACTGGTTACTTTCAGTGAAACTACTTGGGAATCTCTCATGAAACATTTACATCTTTTGGAGTGCTATTTAAGTAACAAGACATTTGGAAGAGGAACAAGATTAAGTTTATTGGAATCAAATATTGAAGTTGATATAGTAAAACATCGTGGAGGACAAATTGTTCGCTTCAGAGATTTAACTACACACAATGTTAAATTATATTTCACTAAAGAAGAATTTTACACTTTAAGTTGTACTACCGGTCCCGTCACCAGATATTTGAAACAACTAATATTTTCAAGTGCAATAATTAAAGACTATCTAATCGATACATTGGACAAACAACCTTTTGTTCCAATTTTATACAGTCCCGTGGATACTTCAATCTTTAATAGAATACCTCAAGAATTTGAAATGTGGAGACAACTAAACAACTATCACACCAATTTTAATATCGATGAAGTGGCACAAGAAGTAAAAGAAGAAGAACAATCCTGTCTGTTATAAACGTCAGCACATTCAATTTTTAAGTCAGTTGTTAGTAAGATTTCATCATGAATAAACGGGTTTCGTTTTCTAATGCGCCACACATAATGGAATTTAAAAGAGGTATAATTGAATTTCAAGCTTTCCGAGGAAATGATGGTAATTTTATTATTAAAGAATTAGTAATCTTGGACATGAACACATCAGTAGTTTATCATTATTTGTTCAAACCTCCAGTACCATTTAATAGACTAACAACTAAAGCGAAAGTTACAAACAAATGGTTGAACAAACATTTTCACAACTTAAGATGGGATGAAGGTTTCATTAATTATAACATGATGCCACACATTATGAAGCATTATTGCAAAGAGTTTAAAATTATCTACACAAGGGGATTGGAAAAAGCAAATTGGATACAATCATTTACAAGCAACAAAGTGATTAATGCAATAATAGATAAAGATTTCCAATGCTTCTTCAACGAACTTTGTATTTCATCAAAAAGTTTTAAACATCGAAGGTCACAGTGCGCTTTAAAGAATGCCTACCGCTTGAACAATTTCCTTCAACAAAGTGGTGGGGGTAGTGTCAATGGTGGGGGTAGTGTCGATTATAAAAGTGAGAGCGCTACCATGACGCAGCATGAGTATTACTCAAACCTCCGAAGAGACAACATCTCCGACGGACACTCTTATTAACAAGAAGATTAACAACAACATCAAGGTGGCATCGCAGAACTTACTTCAAAGTTTAGTCAATCATTTCAACGCTCATTCTAAATCATCAATTTTACCTACAAAGAAATGTTCTGAACTAAAAGAAGAAAAACACTACATAATTCATACAATCAAGAAAATGGAAACTTCAGTGGGTGATGCTATTAATTGCACTTTGAGCGAGGCTCCATATACAGTTGGTGACGAACCAAAGTTTCAGATCTTCCTACCAACACGTTTTGTACAACTTCTTCAAAATGAAGATCTTCGTGTAGTTCAACCCGGCGTACTCTATTTGGTTTCGCATGGACCAAGTGGAAACAACTCAACTGAACTAACTATTCATGTAACACCTACTACTGATTAGTTTGTACATAACATTGTAACTATTTGTTTGTAATTGTTTTTCAATAAATATGATATAAAGAAAAAACAAAAATTAAAAGAAGCAACATATTGTGATGTCTTTGTACATTACAATATGTTGCTTTTTTAAAAATTCCACGGGATGACCTTGACCCACTTTTGTGTGATTATAAAAGCGAAAATCTACTTGTGAAATTCATCAGTCTACGACTACCTTTCGTACCGTACACATCTCGCTCACTCTATCGCTTAATATAAAAACTAAAAGATGTCTCTCAAAGTCAAGTGTGCATCTTATGATACCAACACCATTACAACTTTTGAACAACTCGAAGATTTAACCAACAAAATGCGAGTTTTACTTACCGGTGGTTATCACTTAACTGTTGATGTTAGTGCTACTAATACAAGGATGTTCACTAAAACAAAATATTGCGATGATGAAATATTTATTTCTACACAACCTACAACTTCTTCATCGCCTACTGGTCAACATAACATCAAGTTCCAAAAGTATTACCAATGTTGAATAACTTTTGACAAACAAAACTACAACTAAAGAATCACGTGTTGAATGTGAGTTAATAAAAAGGATGTGATACTTAGATAAATAATCATTCGCTTCTCAGCTCTCACCACAACAAGACCTATTCAAGAAAATGTTGTACAGAATGATGATTCAACTTGATGGAAAAATCTATGGAAAAGATTACAACACTGTTGAACAAATGACTAAAGATATAGATGTATTAGCTAAAGAAGGATACCAAGCTAAATTAATTTTGAAATTTCCTGAAGTACATCCGCTATCAATAGAAGAACTAGTTGCTATGGCTAAAGCTGAGAAAGATAAAAAGTCTGAAGAAAAGAAAGAGAAACAAACGTCTTAAGTATCAACATTCCTTATATTAGTAAGGTATAATTTTTTAAAACTCCGTTTGGATGACCTTGAAATTACCCCCCACCACTTTTTACAGTACATAAAACTCGCTATTCAACACTATACACTCTTATTCTTTCACTGGACTCGACAGCATCAACATGGAGAAACACAATAACAAATACGAACCTCGTTACTGTTGTGAACAAAAATGTGCTGATGTAGGAATATGGATGGTGGATGGGTTAGCTTGTACAAAATGTGAATTCTTCGGATCCTGTTACTGCAAATGCAAGACAAAACAACTACCGCCACCAGAACTGCGAACCTTCAAGATGTATAAATCAAGATACTTCCACACTTGCTGTCCCCAGAGATGTATCAAATTTCATCCAGAACAACTTCTCAATTGTCGAAAGTGCGATGCATATTATAAAGAAGACTTTTGTACATGCATTATAAATGCGTGCAAATATAGATCAGATTGGTCTTCTGATCCTATTAAACCATCAAATGTGTAATTTCAGTTTTACACTTTTTTTAAAACTTCAATTGGATGACCTTGAAATTTCCCTCCACCACTGGTTCTAATTTTTATATAATATTAAATTCAACTTTAAATCATTTCACTACCTACACTCTAACTAACAACATGGAAGCAAAATTTATCAAGTTTGAACATATAATAACTGAGAGGGAGGAGATGGAAGAATTGTTTCAAAACTTACTTTCTATCATGGACAAATCCTATGAGATGGTTCAGAATTGTGGTTCAATATTTAAATCCTGGTGAGTTATTTTCTTCATCGTCATCGTCACAGAGTGAGGAAGACGAAACAACTAATTCAGTTAGAATAATTTAATTAAAAGATGAAGAAGAAGAACTTAACCCTTTATTTGATCATAAGCTCAAGGTCACCGTTATATAAGCCCCCTCCCTATGCGCCGATCCTCATTCCATCACCGACTCTCAAACGATGAACAACTCTCCGTTGGCCCGAATGAATTCTAGTTTTGAAGTAAACTCTAAAGAAGAGTTACAAGACATTTTTAATATTTTACTTGAACTTGTAGATAATGTTACAACCATCCAAATGAATTTGGAAATAACATACGATTGTCCTATTTGTGATAAGGTTGAAAGTTCGGACGAAGACAATTTACTAAATCTAACTCCTGCACCATCTGACACTACTGATGGTAATAATGAAGAGCAACTTCTTTCCCCTACCACTTCTTTGTAATTCATATTTCCCCCCACCACTTCTTTATTTAACTAACATTTCTCGCTTTCACTTCTCATTCCGTCTTCGACTTTTGAACTATCAACATCACTAAAATTTCAAACACTAACACAATCATGATGGATATGATAGATGAAGTTCCCTTCATAACTAGAATAGAAGAGGATAAATTGAAATTGGAAATTAAACGATTGGAAATGGAACGGGAAAACCAACTCGAAATGTTACATTTGTTCAAGCTTTTCAAATACATCATCTGGGGACTCTGCTTTTACCTTCTCATCGTCGTCGGTGTTTGCATTTACAACTCTGTAAATCACAAAAGTTCAACTTGTTTAAACTCTGCTGTTGCACATTAATTGTATGTTCACTAATAAAATTCAAAAGTTACTTCAACCTATCCCACTATCACCAACTAGTTCAACTTTGAACTATTTTTGGTGGTAGTTGGGTAGGCTTTTTTAAAACTTACTCTGGATGACCTTGACATACTTTCCAGATCCCAGTTATACACTTGAATTTCAGTTTTGAATTAACTTTTAGTTTTGTTCAACTATTAGAGTTTTGTTAAAACCGTCGAATTTCAGTTTTCAACTAACTTTTAATTTATGCACACTTTTAGTTCAACCCCAGTTACTTTATTCGCAAATTCAGTTCAACCGACCACCAACGCTATCGCCATCTCCACCCCAATATTTCAACATCTCTGCCACCGACACCTGCCCGTAGGGGCAGCTGCCCGGACATCTGTTCGGTTTTAAAAATATAAAAGGAAGGTAAAGGAGTGGAGGTGGCGCATGCTTACCAATGCAAAACTAAGGTTTGAGGTTAGAATTATCCATGGCGGCCGCCATGTTTAGTTCAGTTTCACCACATAGAGTCAGCGACCAGTTATTGGTCTAAAGGAGTGGGGGAAGGGGTGGTGGGGGAAGGTTGCCATTTTATAAGCCCTCTCCCTAGGCGGCGCTTCTCATTCGATCGCCAACTTTCAAACGATAAACACCTCTCCCATGGCACAAATAAATTATCCCGCTATCACCAACTACTTCAACTTAGAACTATTTCTGGTGGTAGTTGGATAGGATTTTTAAAAACTTACTCTGGATGACCTTGACATATTTTCCAGATCCCAGTTATAAGTTTGAATTTCAATTTTGAACTAACTCTTAAGTTTTGTTCAACTGTTAGAGTTTCGTTAACACCGACGAATTTCAATTTTGAACTAACTTTTAATTTATGCGCAAATTTACTTCACCCTAACACCAACACTATCGCCATCTCCACCCCAACCTATATGGCATAACATATAACTACAGCATCTGATATATACCCTCTGCCCCCACCGGAAGCTATATGACATGGCAGCTGGCACCAGCTGCCCCGGCAGCTGCTCGGCGAGCAGCTGATCTGTGCCAGGAGTGGCTTTTTCCCACTACTCAGGTTCGATGTCTGGTTCGATGTCTGGTTCGATGTCTGGTTCGATGTCTGGTTCGATGTCAGGTTCGATGTCTGGTTCGATGTCTGGTTCGATGTCAGGTTCAATGTCTGGTTCGAGGTCTGGTTCGATATCTGGTTCAATGTCTGGTTCAATGTCTGGTTCGATGTCTGGTTCGATGTCTGGTTCGATGTCTGGTTCGATGTCTGGTTCGATGTCAGGTTCGATGTCAGATTCGATGTCAGGTTCGATTGTTATCGTGTGCATTAACTGTATCAGTGATGAAACTTTTTCATTACATCTTAATATGTAATTTTGCGCAGCCTTCTTTTATTGTTACTTATAAAATTAGCAATTACAATAATAATTATTATGTAATTATGCACAAATATGTTTTTTAGCACTGATATTTATTTTTATTACATCATTAATGTGTAATTTTGAACACTACCAATTTTTTTAAAAGTGTAACTTGCACTCAATGCCTTTGATTACTTAAATTATTTGTAATCGTGTGCATTAACTTGATCAGTGCTGATACATTGTTATTAAAATAATAACATGTAATTTTGCATAACCTTTTTTTGTTACTTAGAATTTGCAGTATCAAAAAACATTTGTAATTGTGCACTAATATTTTAATCAGCACTGACAGTTCATTGTTCTTAAAATAAGTATGTTATTAAAAATAGAATGTTCGTAATATTTTTTTTTTTTTTTTTTTTTTTGAGGGAGAGGCGGAAAAATGCATTACGCACACAGGTGGCCAGCCTGTAGTGTGGGGCTCCCCTAAAAACGAGTTTACCCACTAAAAAACCTCCTCTACTCTTTAGGAATCTAACCTGGAATTGTTTGTCACATTACGTCAGGCTAGGCCTAAATTTGGCTTACGCCCGTGGGGCTCGCTCCTTATCCAGCCGCTCGATCAAGGGATCTGGGCCACTTCACGGTCCAGATCGGTTTTCTTTTCCAGGAGGATGCCCCGGACGAACTGTGACAAACAATCCCAGTTGCCCTCATCCTCCAAAATCGTTTGGCAGACCGAGTCCACCGAAAATGCACCAAAGATTTGTGTGGCCTCCAGGCGGGGCCCTTCCCAACGGGGACAGCGGAAGAATGTGTGTTCCGCATCGTCGGGAACACCCGGGCAATAAATGCAGTCCGGTGAACCGGTCTTTCCCATACGGTTCAGGTACGACCGAAAATAGCCGTGACCTGTCAAAAATTGGGTCAGGTAGTAGTCCACCTCCCCATGCCGCCGTTCCACCCATGGTTGGACCTGCTTGATAAGTCGCGCAGTCCATCGTCCTCGGGTGTCGTGCTCCCAGCTGTGTTGCCACTGCTGGTAGGTTCGGGAGCGCTCTTCTGTTCTTGCCGTGTCCTTGCCGATCTCGCCTTGTCTCTGATAAATCGCTTTCCTCTCCCCTGCCAAGAGCTTGACAGGGATGACTCCGGCGACCACCAGGACGGCAGGCTCGGACACTGTCCGGTAGGCGGAACACACCCGGAGCGCAGCTTGACGCTGAACCCGGGCGAGTCGCAACCTGTAGCACTCCTTATCTAGAGCGCCTGCCCACACCTCTGCCCCGTAAAGAAGCACGGACTGGACCGCGGACATCAACAGACGTCTTCTGCTGGATCGGGGACCCCCGACATTGGCCATCAGCCTACTAAGGTAAGTCACTACCTTAGCGGCCTTGTCCGCCGTACGGAAGATCTGATCCCTCCAGCTTAACTTGGTGTCCACCATAACCCCGAGGTATTTGGCGGCACGAGTTGATGTGACCAACTCCCTTCCCACTCGAAACGGGACGACGGTGTCGATCCTCTTCTTCGTAAGAATCACGATCTCCGTCTTACTGAGAGCAAGTGAGAGACCGTGATCGGACATCCAGTTGTTGACCACCCGCATAACTCGGTTCAACTTCAGTTGGGCCAGCTCAACGTTGCGTGCAGCAATGAGAGCTGCGACGTCATCGGCGTACCCAACCAAAGTGGTTTCCTCAGGCATCTCGGACCTCAGGAGGCTGTCATAGGCAACGTTCCAGAGATCCGGGCCGAGTATTGAACCTTGTGCGGCACCAGAAGTGACTTCCATCGTCCGCGTTCCGTCCCTCGTGTCATAAATCAGGCTTCGAGAGCGTAGATAATCCTCGACGAGCCGCAACAGATATGCAGGAATACGAAAGGTGTTGCGAAGCGCATCCAACATATCGACCCACCTCGCCGAGTTGAAGGCATTCTTGACATCAAGCGTAACAAGAAGCACTACTCGGCGGGAGAAATGGTTGTGGCTCTCGGCTCTCTCCACAGCTCTCTGAACTTCGGTGACAGCGTCGATCGTTGACCGTCCCTTTCTGAAGCCGTACTGACGGGGGCATAAGTCCCCGGCAGCTTCCACGGCAGAAGTCAGGCGGGAACGGATCAGCTTCTCGAACAGCTTCCCAGCCGTGTCCAACATGCAGAGAGGCCTGTGGGACGACGGCAGCTCGGGATCACCTTTGCCCTTGCTGATCAGTACAAGCCTGGCTGTTTTCCAGGGAGCCGGAAACACCCCTTCTACCAAACAGGCATTGTACATTCTCAACAACAAGTCAGCGTTGATTAAAAATACTTTCTTTAAAGCCTCACTGGGAATCCCATCCGGGCCAGGAGCCTTGTTGCTCTTCAGGGAGAGAACGGAGGTTTCCAGCTCCTCGAAAGTGAAAAGTGGAACGTCCTCTACCCGTCCGAAGTCAACTGGCGGTCGCTGTGGATGTTCAGGAAACAACGCAGCGACGATCCTCCCCATGGTGGCGCCCTCCATGATGGAAGGTGGAGAGCGGGCGCCGAGTTTCTGTGTTACAAGTTTGTAACCCAGGCCCCACGGGTCGGAATCAACGTCGTCACGAAGTCTCCTCCAGCTATTCGCCTTGCTCCTGTTGATCGCCTGGCGGAGAGATTTTCTCGCAGCTTTATAGGCCTCCGACTTACGAACTCTGTCTGCGGGAATTCTCGCTCTAGTGGCGGCTCGTCTAGTTCTTAAACATGTTCTTCTGAGTTCCGCAATCTCTTCAGTCCACCAGTAAACGGGTTGTTTGTCGCGTCGGGGTTTCCTTCGCGGCATAGACTGGTCGCAGGCCGAGACGATAAGTTCCATCGTGGATGTTACTAGTGCCTCGGCTCCAGCCTCACCAGGATTCCCCTGCGCTCCCCGAGAGATGACTTCGGTGAACTTGACCACGTCCAGTTTGTTGGTGTTCCACCGGCGTGGCCCTTCCCGAGATGCGGAAACTCGACGATTTGCCTGATCATGCAGGTCAAACACGATGTATTGGTGGTCGCTACCCGTGTAGTCCTCGACAACCCTCCAGCCAGAGATCCTCGGAAGGAGCGACTCAGACGCAAAGGTGACGTCAGGGATCGTGCCTCTCTGCCCGGGGCGCCGAAAAGTAGGTGTGTCGCCCTGGTTGAGGACGACAAGACCGGCCCTGGCGATGAAATCCAGGATGTATTTCCCCCGGGAGCTGGTAGAGGGCATTCCCCACTCGACGGCCCTGGCGTTGAAATCGCCACCAACGACGACATGCCCGGTGGTGCCGAGAACGCACTCCTCTAGGCTATCTATCTTGTCGCGAAAGTCCTGGACGGCCTCGTTGGGTGTGAGGTAGCAACTGAAGATAGTCACGTCCCTACACCGAACCCAGACGAATCCTCGGCCGCGCCCGTGACTCCGCACCAAGACATCCTGTGTATTACGCGCCCAAAATGCAGCAGTACCGAGGCTGTCGGAGATCCAAATGTTTGGGTCTCTGTCCCGATACTGTTCGCTGATAAGGAGCGCGTCAGCACCAAGTTCTCGGGCGAGCTGATCTAGAAGGTTATCAGCTCCCCAGGATCTATGAAGATTGGCCTGGAGGATGCGAATTACCGGCCGCTGCCTTTTGCCTGTTCAAGTGCGGCTCTGAAGGCACCGCACTGACCAGACCCGGGTAAGTGACCGAGGGCACTGGAGCCTGAATCCTTGCAGAGGAAGCAGGATGGGCTCGAGGAACATTCCTTGCGTTTGTGGCCCTGGCCTCCACACTGGAAGCAGTTGGCACTCCTGTCGGGCCCGTTACAGTTTCGGGAGGAGTGGCCGAAACCGAGACAGCGGAAGCATCTCGAAACTACCACCCTCCGTTTGAGCCTGCAACTGACCCAACCGACTCTGAGGTGCTGAAGGCTAAGCAGCTTATTGGCGTGCTTTTCGCCCATCTCAGCAACAGCCATCCTGAGTTGACTTCGGTTAGGCTTTGTCAGCCATACCCTCACTCCATCAGCCGGTATCTCCGGGAGTGCCACCTGGATCGCACGGGTCACCTCATCTTCGGTGGAGAGGGCATCAAGGTCCCGAATCTCGACCGAACATTTCGGTTCTAGGGCCTTGATGGAGCCTTTGTCCCCAAGTGCAGTCTTGAGGGAAGCGGCAAAACCGATCTTGTCACTCGACTTCCCCAGTTCGAGGAGGACATCCCCGTTCTGGGTTCGCCGAATAGACTTGATAACGGTGTCGGTCTCTTCCGGTTTGGCCTGCGATCTAATCTGACCCAGAACATCAGCAAAAGATCGCCCCCCTAAGGGCTTGATCAAGATTGCCTCCGTCCTGGGCTTCTTAGGCCTGGGTTGTTTAGGCTTTCTGACAGACTTGCCAGAGGCCTCCCCCACCGGGTTTGAGACTTGCGTCCGCTCCACCCTCGACGCACTTTTCGAAGCTGCCTCCACTTGCTTCTGCCTCCTCCTTTCTTTCTTAGACAGGCGCGTCTTCCAGCCCCCCAAAGGTGTTGAGGCAGAGTTTGCTGCCAAGGCAGGATTAGCCGCCGGAGCAGGAACCTCTGCAGGAGTAGCCGCTGGAATCGCGACAGCGCCCGGGGCGGATTGAGTAGCCTGGACAGGAGATGTCTGCGATGCCGCAGTGACAAAAACCGGTCTCGGCACTGAGTCCACCTCAACAAGCTCAGGGCTTTCCGGCGAAGAACCGCTCTGCCTCTTCTTTCGCTTTCTGGCTTGAGTCTGGGACTCAGCCAGATGAGCTTGAGGCGAAGCAGACATAACTCGGTTCATAACGTCGCGCTCCTGCTTCACTGCCTTCAGCCTGATCTTCCGGCATTCCTCGATTTCGCCAAGGAAATCCTCGAGTTTTGGAATTCCGTCCTTAATCGCCTTGTTGACGTTCTTCTGAATAAGGAGAGCCTTGGCCATCTCCTTCAAAAGATCGTTCATTTTCTTCAGACATGAGTCTTCCTCCTCGTTGGCATCGTCCTGCTGCTGCCGAAGCATTTGCATCTCGAATGCCGGACGAAGAGGACTCTTCCTGGGAGGAATTCCTTGCATCCCGGCTAGAGGTGTTACCGGCTCAGTCACCCCCATACCCAGCTTAACCTCATCCTTCTCCTTTCCGGTTACGGCCGACGATCCGGCGACACCAGCAGCCTTGAACGGGATCGGCGGAGGGGAGGCTTTAATTCCCCCCGTCGGCGTCCCAGTCTTCGAGGTCGGAGACCTCTGCAGTTTTGAGCTGCGCTTAAAGGCGGCCTGCTCATTCTCCTTTAATTTCGTGTTTTGGTTTTGAAAATCCATACTTTTGTTTCACCAGCGCATCGTGCGGCAAGAGGCGGCCCTTCATTGGCCGGGAGCGGGTACACCCTCGGAGGTCTACCCCCCGTAGGAGATAAGACACCCCTACCCCAGGACTCTGGGGCCCGAAACCTCCGTTTGCCCAGCACCGATACACAAAATGTGCCGGACGTGCTGGGGGTCGCACCGTGGCAATGCAGAGTCCGATCTCTGCATCCATGCCGCACTTCCTGACTAAGGTCCGAAGCGGCTGGCTTCTGACGACACACTGGAGGAGACCATCGGCAGTGCGAGGCACACATCAGTCCCTGCAACACAACAGGGACACTCCCAGGACCCCCCAGCGTGCGCCGGTCGAAAGAAGGTGGAAAGACACCCTTGATTCGGGGTCGAAAACAAGAAGGTGAGCAAGGTTAGCTCAGGAAAGAATAAAGACGGTGAGCTAAGACCTGAAAGATGAGAAGAAAGGCCCTAGCTCGGGAAGAACTGTGAGGAGGGTCTCACAGCTTGGCTCAGGTACCCCGGGGTCGCCAAGAAACACCCGTACAGTGGAAAGCCCACTGCCCCTGAGGGTAATGTTCGTAATATAGGAAACTATTAATAATGAGCAATAAAAAACCAGAAGGGAATACAATCCTGCCAATCCTCGATAATATGTTATCATGCAGCACCAGGATTAGGGGTCCTAAAACAAGAATTAAAAGACATATAATATTGGCAATACTAAAATAATAGATGAACAATATTTATTACATGGTGTGGACTATTAAAATAAACACAGAATATCATATAAAAACACTAAAACTTACATAAATAATTAAACACTAACAATGTTACAAATGGTTTTTATTGATGTAGCATAAGGTCTTAAGTAATAGGTATTACTATATACATTATATATGGTATATTACATATGGTTATGGTATGTTATATTAATATGCAATTTAATAACTTATTATCAATAACAACCACTTGTTACATCGTTAATGCTTCATTTAATTAATTTTCAGTGTGTTTTTAATTTTTTTTCTAGGCCTAAGTGTTTATTTCATTTAGTCCCACATAGCCCAGAATATTTATTTTACGTCAAATAAACGTTCAAAATGTCAAACTATGTCAAATAAAAAGTTTGATATTTATTTGACGTTTATTTGATATTCAAAATATCAATGTCAAATAACGTAAAATTTTTGAAATTGATTTTACGTTCAAAATGTCAATGTTAAATAACATAAAATTTTTGATATTTAATTTACGTTCAAAATGTCAAAGTCAAATAACGTAAAATGTTTGATATTTATTTTACGTTCAAAATGTCAAAGTCAAATAACATAAAAATTTTGATATTAATTGAACATTTACTTGTAAACCAAACATTCATCTTCCGAAACCATCTTTTTAATAACTAAGTTATACTGATGGGTAACTTATATATATTTTTAATGAAATGAAAAATGTGTAAAGAAACACTTTAACACCTACAGGGGAACTGCGGAAAATATAAAAACTACCTTATATATGTTATAGATTTTGATTTAAGTGTAATTATAATTTTTTTCACAGCATTAAAATTTTTACATCGGTAAAATTATAATTTTTACTATTTAATACTGGTGATAAAAAAATGGAGTTTATGCAAAATAATCATTATATAATTTTTCATTCTTTAAAGCCTTTAATTAATTCATATTTTTTAAATTAGTTGATTAAATTCAATTCAAACAATAAGCTTTATTGCCCTGTATCAGATTCAAATTTTCACATAAATAAGCAGTCCCAATAGCTCGCCCTTGTCCCTCAAGTCGGTTTATTTTTGTGTTCGCTGAACAATTACCCAGTTTAAGGCTTTGGTCTACCTGAGCCCGAACAACACAATGCCGAATGCCGTCTCAGGGAAATTTCAAAGAATTATAATTGGTTTAGTAAGTTTATTGATTTAATTAAGGCCCCGGTCTACCCGAGCCCGAATGCCGTCTCGCGGCCGCGTCCGTAGCGCTAGACGAGTTTGATGGTTGCAGAGGTTTACGGGGATCGTGTTTTAAAATTAACCAATTAAGATAGAGATTGACCTTTAAATTTAGCACCGTCATTCTTCTTTAATATGACACCTTAGTTATAGCTCTAGGCTGCATTTAGCAGAAGATAATAGGATTCTAAAATAACCCCTTGCATTTGCATCGAGAAAACAGATGATTTTATTCAGTTATAGCTAAAATTAGAAATTTTATTTAAAAATTCTAAAATAATTGCCGACGAGATCATTTTTTCTACGTTTAGAAAAAGTTAACAGCCAATGTCTATCTTTAATTTATCAGTTTTAAAACATGATCCCCGTAAAAACCTCTGCATCTATAAAACTTGCCACTAGAGAAAAAACAGATACGATTTTAGACAGTTATAACTGAAATTGGAAATTTTATTTAAAAATTCTAAAAAGATAGCCGACGAGATCTTTTTTTACTTTTAGAAAAAGTTAAGAGTCAATCTCTATCATAATTGGTTAATTTTAAAACACGATTCCCGTAAACCTCTGCATCCAAAACTCGCCTAGCGCTGCGGACGCGACCGCGAGACGGCATTCGGGCTCGGGTAGACCGGGGCCTTAATTAAATCAATAAACTTACTAAACCAATTATAATTCTTTGAAATTTCCCTCTTCATATAAATTGTAAAATAACGTTCAAAATATAAATATCTTAACGTTCTGTGAAAGTCTTTGTTTCTTGTAAAAAAAGGATGTACTACACGTCTCAAGACAAGTAGGGGAAGTTTATTTTGAAGTTACTTATACAATTTATTTTTGGGAATTAAGAAAATAAAACTGTATTTGAAATACATATTTAGCTTTTCACTTAGAAATGACGGATTACTTTAATTGTTGTCGAATAATTTCGCTAATTAATAATGTTACTGTAAGTCTCTCATTTGGACCCATTTCTTCCCTTGCCCGGCTTTTGCAGGTCGTGTCGTGAGGTTCCCTCTTCTTTCTGAGTTGTCCATTTCTAAAGCGTATAATTTTGTTCGACATTAAGTTTTAATGCGAGTTTTAGTTGTTCTTCATCACATTCAGATTTTGTGAAGAAGATTGATAAATCTACGTATCACTTTAAACCATACCGGTAAGTACGTTATGAAAAACTCTTGTAGAATAAGCCAAAGTAAAAATCCCTATTATTGAGGTTGGGCTGCCAAAAATGTTGTTAAACGAAACACAACAAACTAATGTAGGTAAGAATGCTGAAATCCATTCTTTGAATGATATGAGTTCACACATCTTAGTGAGTGTCTTAAAGGTTAAGATTTTAAATCTTAACCTTCAAGACACTTAAATAGGCCTAGGCCCACCTTGTAAGTTAGCCAACTAGGCCTGCTAAGAATTCAGTCTTCTCTACCCTCAGCAACTATCAGGATAGTCTTGACTTTTGTTTAACAACTTATGCAAATGAATATCTAACTATGTTTAGCCTATATTCATGTCAATAGGCAATGTATAACCCAATAGCGTAGGCCTATGTCGCATGACATATAACCCATCATAAGTTTATAAAAATATCCAATAAAGGTCAATTCTTATGTTATAAAGTTGCGTAGGCCTAGGCCTAAAGCCGTGTTTAATGATTAATCAACGTTTAAGGATCGGAGGGTTAAAACTTTTATTACTACAACCCCTCTCTGGGTTTTAATCGTCAAAATATCTACCGTTGACCTAATGCTTGCGTATAATTTTCAACAATTGCAAGGTTTACGGAATCGTTTTGAGATTGATTGGTTTTGGACCGGAATAGAGCGATGAACAGTACGGAGAGATAAGTTTTTTACCAAGTTTTCTGGCAATTTATAATGACAGGATGCGTTTGGTTACTTATAAAATTATTAAAGTATAATATAACTTTTTTATTTGGGTTTCCTTTATTTTATTCGTCTATGAGAAGAAATTTTTTACTGTATGCAGTCTTGACATCATATGCTCTAAACCAAGGCAATTAGAATCCTACCAGGTAGCGGACATCTGCAGACGATACTTACAACCCACGCCAGTGACGTCACCTTTGTTTACTTTTTGCAATTTTGTTTACATTTCGTACAACACTTTAAACTTAACGAAAAGGAAAGGTTATGTTGAGAATTTGAACAATATTAACTTTACGTTTTTTTAACAAATACATATTTTTAACATTACTTTTTTTATGAAATCCTGTTTCCAGTAATTAAATTTACTGTAAAGACTAATATGATGTTTTGAATATAAAATATTCAATCATTCAGTCGTCCAATTAGTATGGTGAAATTTAACTTGTCCAGATGCATTTCACTGCAAAATTCCTCTAACTCACCAATTGGATAGCATTACTATTTTTTTCTCATGACAAATCATCATTACTAAAAAATATTGCCAATCTAGTGTCCAAACAAATAGTGTGTCTACAGAAATAAACCTGCAAACTCATCTGAGAGGCATAGCCTACCTATGGGAAATTTCTTCCAATTGCAAAATATAAGTTGAAAAATAAAATATTTTCTCTTCCAAAATTAATTAAATATGATTTAAAGGGTGGGAAATGACGAAATGACCATAGGTCTATTTAGATCAATGTAGCCTAGTGTGTGACATTCTTTTGGATTACTTATAGGTTTTTTTTTTATTTTAGTAGACTAATGATTTAAAATAGGCCTTAGGCCTTATGAAATTTGGTCAAATGAAACACAAATTAAGTTAACGGTATTGTGTTGTTATATTGGCCTACTTTTTAAAAAGCAAATTAAAAAAAAAAACGATGTTCTGATTAGGCCTAAGCCACAGGACTTGCTTCACTGAATAGGCTAATGAGGCATTCCTTTAAATAATGTTCTTACTTATTGGAGAGTTGAGGCTTCCACGGACGATATCATTACCTGTTGAGATGGCCTCTGGAAGGCGTAGTGTTTCTGAGTCAATGATGTTTGCCAACGTTTCAAGTAGTTAGCAGGTACCTTTCGAGTAGTTTGGGCTGTGGTGTAAACTACGTGGATGGCCCTGAAGATGGAAGACTGCAATGTCTCCGAAACGTTGGCGAACATCATCGACTCAGAAACACGGTGCCTTGCCCTTTCCTGAGATTAATTCTGCCTGTCCTGTGCTGGCCTGCACATGATCCCTTCTCCAGCAAAACACAGAAGCGAGGCAGAATTGGTATAATTTATTAGGGGTTGTTCTCTCAGCTTTTTAGAAAAAAATATTAAAAGAAATTCCATTAAATTTAGATTTCACTATTATATTTAATTTTTTTTATTTTATACAGGTTAACTACCTATATATAAGATAGGAATAGACAAATTTATGACTCACCAGTTGTATGATACATCTGAAGTAGTGACTCATGGCTGTTATCACAAAATTAGTCACTCTCAGATGACCGAATGACTCATAGCGGCGATGGATCACAGCTATATGGTGAATGGTCGATTTTAAAACTACCTACCTTAGGTAGGTAATATATATTGGATACGGTAGTGATTATTTGTAAGTAAGATAAGAGGTAAGGTTGTGTAAGTATTGGAATAAAGGTAGTTTTATTACGGGCCGCAAAATTTCCACTTGGCGACTTTACCGGCAATTCGATTGTCAATGTCATACATATAGTTTATTTTTCTTTTCTAAGGGATATATGACATTAGTTTTACTTGTCATTAATGTATATGGTGGTGTATATATAGTTTACATGACATATATGTTATTAATTTCACAGCCAGATGTGAATTTACGAAATTCCCCTCCCCGTCGGATTTGCTCGGAATTTACATTATTTTAACTCAAAATATTAAGTTATTTGTAAAATTTGTTATGATAATTGTTGCAATCCATCAATATAATCATCTATTTCATGTTTAGATACCATTCATGTCCTTAAAGCTATCAGAATACTTACACGTATAGTAATATCCCATGTTGCAAATCTTCAGCCAAAAACAGATTCCGACACGTGTAATCACTTTTGAAAGGTGCATAGATATCCATAGAGTTGCAATCTCTGTATTTTTCTAAACTATTAATACTATAGGATTGGAAACATATCATATTATAACTCTGTAACTGATAAAAATGTTAAAAATTAGCTAAATGTGAGATTTATAGAGCGATTTCTGGCGTATTTTGAAGAAACACATTCTAGGTTGTAATGTCATGAATTCATCAGTAAGACCTATCTAAATGCACTTATATAATTGACTATAGATACCTGGAAGGTGTTAACATGTGATATTTTAAGATAGCATGATGCCTGACATATTTATACTCATAATCGAAAATACCAATATCACGGGAAATGTATAGTTAAGAATTCAGTTTGCTTACTTTTGAAAGAAAACATATGCCTATTTTAAAAATGTTATGACAAAATAATGAAACCGTTCTAGTTGCCACTGTATAATAATTTCCCTTTAAGACGGGTTTATACGTTACGATAAAACGTACCGGTAACGATTTGTCTGAAAGAAATGACGGTGCATGCAAGACGGACCGTGTAAACCACAAGTCGTTACGACTTGTCTGAGTTGAAGCCAGATTGGAAGGTTTGTGGAAAATTGCACAAATCTCGCAGGTTTGCAACGACAAGTCGTTGCTTGGCTAGCTGGCATCAACAAGTCATAGCGTGTAAATCGATACACCTTATTTTACCGCAGTTTTGTCGTCGTCATCTCATATCTCGTCTTTTATTTTTGAGTGATTACTGTGTAAGTTCCATTTGTTGTTTAAGTTTTGAAGTTTTGTTGCTTACCAGTGTTTTTAAGCTTATTTTGGCGAAGGAACAGAAATGTCAGACTTGCGTGTGCTTGCACCATCATAACGTTCAGACAAATCGTTACGTTTAATCTTTACGTGTAAACGAACGTCCGATATCCGACAAAACGTACCGACTTGTCGTTCAATTTATTGTTGTGTGTAAACCCGCCTTTACTCTAGTAGCCTAAGGCTGACTAGAAACTTTAGTCATTTGGTAGGACTAAACCTTGAAAACTGATGAGTGTAAGTTTTGACAGAAAACTCTTGTTGTCTTAAACAGAAAAACATGTTATAATCATACTATAGCTTATCAAGCTCCTTAACAGTTTACCTCAGACAAGCTTGTTTTAGTTTGAGAATATATGTTTCTGTATTTAAAACACAAAAGTTTGTTTGAGGGATATTATTAGGCATAACCACATTGTACTTGTAGATTGGTGGGTGGTGCCTCCAATTGTGGCCGGAGTTAGTTGGGACTTCAAAGTTCACCTGTCCCTAAATCTTTGTGTAAAATAAATCACTAGGCCCTGGGTCTATTTGTTACTTAATAATATAATTATTGTAGTAGAAAATGAAAATTGGCATGTGTGACACTAACTCTTATATTAGGCTAGTTAAGAGAGTTTTTGCACAACGGTAAACGCTAAACACTATTTAAACAGGCTAATGGTGGATTTTGCCATTTACTCCTTAAAGTTACAAAAACTCATTGAAAATTGGCAAAGAAAATGGCAAGTATTACAAGTTTTTATTCAGTTTAACCATGCTTCATAAATTATTATTCTAAAATTTTAAGATGAAAGTGTTTAGTGATTACCGTAAGATCGATCGTGTTTCGTAAAAACTCTATTATATAGGCTATGTTTATTAATGCTTTAGGCTATTGCAGTGCTTGTGATAGACTACAAAATGTTCAAGGTTAAAGGAAATTACAATATACTGACTACTTCAACATGAAGGATTAAGTAATGTGAACTGTAACTGTAAACACTTGATAATAGGTCAAAAAGACCCGAAATCGTGGTAGTGTAATCTAACCCCTCCGGATCACTAGACAAGCAGGTATTGTAAACCATTCTTTTGCTATAAGTACGTGATCCAGTGGCTAATCCATAATGAAGAACAAAAATTTATAAATTAGGCCCTAGGTTTCAAAGTATAGGCATAGCCTATCAGTATCTGCATTTGAAATTAATGTATTTAAATGCCATAAAGACTGAAGAGAAATAGTGATTTCAATGGAAGTGAATGAGATGTTGGACATACAATTTACCACTACCAGCCTAAATAATAGACCATGGGAATATTGGCCTAACAACAGTTCATTGCCTACTAAAGTAAGCTATAAGTAAGCATAAAGTAGGTCTATCAAATATATTGTTTTTTTTTTTAAAGAAAATCTAGTCTACTTTTTAAAGTATGGTACCGACAATGAATTGAAACAATATGATGGAACTTATGTAACTATTTATTTAAGATGAAGTTTATGAAATAAAATTTGGCACTACACAAGGACTAACTCAATGTATCATGTACAATACATCGGGTAGGCCTATACTGAAATAATTACAATCACAATTAAGAGTAGGTATATATAGACCCTATTGTAAAATTAAAATTCTTATAGTTCTGTCGATTTGTTTGAAAATAACCACACAAAACTCAGTGTTCCTTCGTGAAGAATCTTCCCTCTTCCAATCTTACTTTCACACATGAATACGGTAACATTGTCATTAATTTTTCACTATTTAGAATAATTTGTTGCATTTACCCAATTGTAAGACACACATAACAGCAAATTGCTCTAATTTAAAACAGCTAACTTTCTAAATTTGCCTGAATTTTAAGATTATTCATAACGATACTGATAAAAATACTTTTAACCTATTTAGTTTTGAGTTTTCAAAAAAGTAAACAAAGATGACGTCAGTGGCGTGGATTGTAAGTATCGTCTGCAGATGTCCGCTACCTAGTAGGATTCTAATTGCCTTGCTCTAAACTGTCGTCAGCCTGTAAAAGACATTTGTTAAATCATCATCTTTTAACTAACTATTGTTGAATTAAAATCAAAAGAGTATTGAGACTGGCGGTGCTTCGGCAGTGTTCGTCAACACTCGGGTAAACCCGCTGATTTAATCAGCTGGTAATGGAAAATTCGGCTCATCAGGCGAATTGATTCATTTGAATCGATCTTTTTCACGAATAGAATGTTGAACCTATTCTTTTGTCCGTATGATACCGCTGTTTTTCCTCACCTGTCTTAATGCGATAAAATCGAATTTCATCGATTAATTGACGTTAATATTCTGTGACGTACTTTTGGGTCACTTGAATATTTAATTAATTTTAATTTTTTTACGTAACAGTAAAAATCGAGTTAAGTTACCCAGGGATACACTCAGTTTGAAAGCGAGGTTAATTATAGGGTTCGCGCGTCGTAAATGCCTGTAATCTCTTAAGACAATTGCATTACGAATGATGAATTGTACCATTTGATTTTGTACGTTAGTTTATCACTCATGTGATGTAGTGATTGAATAATTAGGCAGTGGATGAAAGCTAATCAATTTAGTTACGGTATATTGTTTCTTCACCCATCCAAGTAATGTAGTCGATTATTAATTTTAATAGTTGAAGTAAAATAAGGCATATATAAAGTATTTATAAAACCTTTATTAATAAAGAGTAATCGTTTCTTCAACCAAGGGAAGACGACGTCGAGTGACTGACCACCTCTGTCAGGGTCATTCGGATTAACCCCTACTGTAGCGCCTCCCCTCCATCACGTAACCCGTCCTCCCACTACTCTAGTCTAAAATGCCCCAATTTTCAAATGTGGCTTTCAAATTCTTTCAATGTAGGCGATGGTTCCATGATACTAAATACGAAATTTCTTCGGCTCCGTCTATTTTAAAGGTTAGATAGCTTAGGCACGGTCTACGGGATTGTCCGCCGCATGTGCGCGGCGCTTGGTCTGTGGCTGGGACGATCACTGACGTTCCTGGCCAGTTGGCAACACCTGTGGACAGATTCTATTGATTCTAATCGTGGTCTGTGGCGTAAGACACAGCCATTAGGGCCGGTATAAAGTAAGTCCATGATTTTGTTGGTGGGCTGAGGGAGTAGCCTGAATGCCGCATATATGCTTCGGCTGCTAGCGAACGTGGTAACCTATATGGTCAAACCGGCCCTGATTTTGGTGCTCACCATCACCAATACCGTGTCGGGGTCGTGCATTGGTTGTGTCGTCAACTGAGGGTTTAAATTTGTATTTATATTTTCGTGGCCATTTTAATAAGCCTTATTCACAATTGTCTATTATAGATGAAATAGCTTCACAAATAAAAAAAAACTCTACAAGATTATAAGCAATTATCTTAATTTTTAATATTTATGTAAGAAAATAGAGAATAAATAAGTTAGTATGAAGTGGGAACTATATATATAGGCGTAGGTACTTGTGAGATCCATCAATAAACGCTAACCTTTGTATGATAAAAAGGATATGGAACCTTGTAAACAAAACCGATGAAACAACTGACTGGTTCTCACATCGCGATCGAAACAAAGTTATCATTTTACAATCGATACGAATCGTCGACCAAAGAATTCTCTGTGGTCGCTGATTCAAATGACTCTTTTAGAAAATGACACATGATTCATTCAAATCACTTTATTGATTCGTTCATTTGAACAACTCGGCAGTTGTTTACTTCGAGGAGCCGACTAGTCCCGAACGTACCCGAACACTGCCGAAGCACCGAGAGTCCCAATACTCTTTTGATTTTAATTCAACTATAAATAAATCTGACTCCATATTATTATCAACTATAATAAACTTTTACTCTCACTAAATCTCACATCAACTCATTACAAAACTTCTAGAATCATACTCCTCCACAAAAACAATGAATGTAAACAAACAAATTGAAACATAAATAAGACAACAATAATCAGCTGATTTTAAAATTAAATTGATTTAACTTGTATTTCTCACATCCTCCCACCTTTTGATTTTCTTAAAAATCAAAATAATTGGTTAATCTAATTAAAAATTAATAATTGATAAAAAAGGTTCAAAAGTTCTCATCCAAGGAATTTTTGAGGCATCTTGACCACTCTCCTTGTGTAAGCAGCATTTGGCCTCTCGCTTTCCTTGCACTGAGGCCAGCTAAGTCCCTCCCACCATTGGGACACTATCAATGAATTTACTGGGCATCCCCTCGAGGGCAGATTAGCAGATTTACTTTTCCCAGTGACGTGTTTCCAATTTCCATCTCTAATCTTCCGGTTTTCTCCAACTTCAAGCACTTGTTGTCTTCGGTATTTCCTTTGATGCAATATGCAGTTTTCTTGTAAGAACTTCGCTGGTGTCAGAGGAGCTACTTCATTAGGTTCTTCAGACATTTTCTTGACGAAGAGATTCGTTACTGAGTTTCCCTGGACACAAGTTTGTCTATCTTCTTTTAGTGAACCCATCACAGTCCAACCAAGAGTAGTTTCAGTCGCAACTAGACCATTGTCAAGTTTTACTATATTTCCAGTTAACACACTGCATAAAACGTCGGCGCCCAGTAGAATTTCAATTTCACATTCTTTATTTCCTACATCGGACAACCAAATTCCTCTTCCTTTTAGTTCCCTCAACCAACGGCCCAGTTGCTGGTCGCAACTGTTGTGACCAGGTTTTAGCTCTGACATCTTTCATTGAGGATGGGTTCGAGCGAAGACTGAAAACCTCTGTGGCTTTCTTAGATCTGACTGCAGCATATGACACCGTCTGGAGAAAAGGCCTCCTAGTTAAATTTTACGACCTTATTCCTTGCCCTTTCTTGTTGCGTCTCCTCAACTCAATGCTCTCCAATAGGATGATAAAAGTATATCTGGGACGCAGAGAAAGTACGTTTAGGCAACTAAAGGATGGCCTACCACAAGGGTCAGTGCTCGCCCCACTGCTCTTTAATGTGTATACTGCCGACATTCCTGTAACTCGGTCCTTAAAGTTTATATATGCAGATGATATTGCATTGGCATATCAACACCAGCATTTTCGACAAGCTGAGGAAACACTAACAAATGACCTCACGACCCTCGGTGAATATTTTGAAGCCTGGAAGCTAAATCCAAACCCAACAAAAACTGAGGTTGCTTGCTTCCACTTGAATAATAGACTGGCCAACCAAAAGCTTGAAATCGTATTCAACGGTGTTGAGTTGAAACATAATGACCACCCACAGTATCTGGGAGTCACTTTAGATCGGTCTCTCACGTTTAAAAGCCACTTACAAAAAACGGCAGCTAAGGTTAGAACCAGGACTAACATTGTCCATCACCTTGCTGGCTCCACATGGGGAGCTAACGCACAAGTTCTGCGAACAACTGCTCTATCATTGGTATATTCAGCTGCTGAGTACTGTGCTCCCGTGTGGTTAAATAGTGTGCACGTTAGAGAGATCGACGCCCAGCTAAACAGGACCATGAGAGCCATTAGTGGTACACTCATGGTGACTCCTGTACCCTGGCTCCCGGTGCTGTGTAATATCGCTCCTCCTGAAATAAGACGAAGGGATGCACTCATTAGGGAATACACAAAGATCTTATCTGCTCCACAGCTGCCCATCCATGATTACCTACCCCAGAATGCGGGCCGATTGAGGTCCCGAAAACCACCTCTACGAACAGCCTCCCAGTTGATGGACTCGAACTTCACCATCCATACAAACTGGACTTCCTCCTGGGACGCTTTTCAAGGTCGGAACCACTTCTTGATAGATGACCCGACCGTAGCGGTAGGTGGTATGAATCTTCCTCGGAAGCAGTGGACTATACTCAATCGTTTCCGCACTGGAGTGGGGAGATGTAATTATTGGAAGCACAAATGGGGAATGACACAAGACCAGTCATGCGACTGCGGAGCAGAGTATCAAACTATGGAACACATAGTCGAAGAGTGCCCACTGAGTGCCTTCCCCGAAGGATTGGCCGGTCTGCATAGCTCAAGTGAAGCTGGGCTGCAATGGCTTAGCGCCCTGGATTTAGCTCTATAAAGAGAGATCTAATTTTTATTTTTTTTATTTTAGTGTTTAGATTTTTACTTATACTGACTCAGGTGCTCTGCACCGCAGATTTTTTTTTTTTATTATTCTTAAACCATGGTGGCTGGCTGAATGAGCCATACGATATATATATATATATATACCAACGCCCATGGTTTAATCTAGGTACAGAAGTGCAGATGGTTGTATGATCTAACACACTTACTAAACACTTGAAATTATTTTGCATATTGGAAATATTAACTTTATAGCACTTGTGTACATTTATTTTGCTTTTCATTCTTCCAAATAAGGCATGCACTAACTCTTCTGTGTGGTCCTCTTTTAACTTGAACTGCTCAGCAGTGCGCTTTAAAATGTAGGATCGTTGTGATCCACTGTCAATTAGTGTTCTGACTGGCCTTGAGTGTTGTTCATATTCAAGGTTGACCATCAATGTTTGTAAAAATACTGTTTTTGTACAGCTCTGGCTCGATAAGTTTGTACTCTCATCCGCCTTTTCTGGTGTTTTGGATTTCTCATTAGTCTCACCAGATTTTGTTTGTTGAGAATTGTTCAGGGTTGGACACATTATTGTTGCATGTCTTTTGTCACATACAATGCACTTAACGCTGCATCTGCAATTTTTCGAGAGATGGCCAACTTTCAGGCATGAAAAACAGGCTCTTTTCTTGTTCAATATTTCCTTTTTCTGGTCCAAAGTCATTTTCTGGGCGTTGAAACACTCTCTACTTTCATGTGGCTTTTCACAAAAAACACACGCCAGGTTTGAGTTTCTCTTGATGTTTGTTGTGCCTTCGCCTCTGTAGTAAAGGTTACTCGCTGTAGGTACATCTTCAACTTCTTCTGTTTTCTTTACTTTACATTGTTTATCATCTCTTGATATATTTTCACTTCCTTGGAATCCTGTTTTAGCCATTGAAATCCTTTCTTCACCCTCCACTTCGCATCTTAGGAACGCTAAAAGCTGTTGTAAGCGGTTGTGGTAATTATTAGTCGCATCGGGCGTTCCAACCTCCACTTGTTTATGAAGAGGGTTTCGAATCCAAGCTCTTAATATGTCTTCTGGAATGCATGACTCCACCAGAGGAAATAACATCGCAGCATATTTATCTTGTGTCATGCCGATTGATTCTAGTGCTCTTAAGTGGGACTCCAATTTGTCGTACAGCTGTGTTACATCGACTCTTTCCTTAGCTGTTGTTTTTTTTTTTTATTACCAGTGCTATGAGTTCTCTCACATAATATTCCGTTAATATTTCTTCTCTGCCGAATCTGTTTTTCAGGACATCTATTACTTTTTCATAGTTCTCGGCTGTTGGCGGAAAGCTGTCTACAATAGCCTTTGCTCTAGAATTAACTATCATAGCCTGAATCAAATATTGAAACTTGTCCTCTGCTCCCATTTGTTCATCTTCATGTATTCTTTTAAATTGGCTCTAGAATGATAGCCAATCTTTGATGTCTCCTCCAAACTTTTTCAACTCAATCTTGGGGAGTTTCAGCTTTCTTTTAGATGTTGGCGATGAACAGATGCTCATTTCAGTTTTTTCCTCCTTTTCCTTTTCAATGGTGCTTAGATAATTGTTCACTTCAAATCTTGCCTCATTAAAATTATCCTTGTAATTTTCAATATTTGTGTACTCTTCTTCATATTTGTTTTCATCGCCTTCATCAAGGACTAAACCTATGATGTTCTCATCAAATTTGTTCAGGTCAGCAAAAAGTCCTTCTAATTTAGTCATATTTATAGTAACTATTTTTATATCTGGTTCACTTTTCTTTAGTTCTTCCATCAATAAGTTAAAACACCTTGTAAATGACATACGGGTATACTTTCTTTGTAATTTTAAGCCTTCCATTTCGTGATGTGCCTAGTTTAGTGAAGCAAATCAAAACAGCTTATTATTTGTACTTCCACTAATTAATCCAGCTCACAATCACGTCGGGTATTCACCACAATGTTAAATCATCATATTTTAACTAACTAAATAAATCTGACTCCATATTATTATCAACTATAATAAACTTTTACTCTCACTAAATCTCACATCAACTCATTACAAAACTTCTAGAATCATACTCCTCCACAAAAACAATGAATGTAAACAAACAAATTGAAACATAAATAAGACAACAATAATCAGCTGATTTTAAATTTAAATTGATTTAACTTGTATTTCTCACAACATTTCTTATATGTGTGTAAGTATTGTTTTAGCAATAATAAGTAGTTATATTGCTAAAGTAACATCTTAAAAAATGTTTCTGACCATAATATGGGTACAGCAGGATGGTCACGGAATTTGGCTGACATATCACGGAGTTATTTTTCGTTCTCACGGAATTATGGTGCAAAAATGACTTGCCCTCGTAAATATTTTATAGTTAATCACATTTTGAAGCTGTTTACCACCTGAAAACAGTATATTGAAGGAGAAATAATGAAGAGTAAAAAAATAGTACAACATACAACCTTACTTATGGAAAAAGGTGTTTAATGGTTGAAAAGAAACTTAACAAGGCTGAAGGATGCTTAAGGACACGGCATTTAGGCAGTTTACTTTACTACCAACGTAAACAGTTGTGCGGAAAAGTCTAGAAAATGCACAGTATTGTTATTTTTACTATTGTTATCGTTAATTTAGCTAGAAGTTCAAAAATAAGTGAAGTTAATTTCTGCAAACTCAAAACCCATTTTTAACCGAGCAATACGGGAGTTGCAGCCCAATGGTAGACCTCTGGCCTCACAAGCCAGCGGTCCCCGGTTCGATCCCGGACGACGACACTACACGCATAAACTTGAGCGGTCACCTCTAGCTAGCCTATGTGACTTAATGTCGTGATTGTTCCTTGCTGTCTTTAGATCACCGCACAGGCCTATTGGGCCATGGTGACGGTCAGTGAAAGTTAAAAAAATTTATACAAGTTTTTGTTTAGCCTATATAAAAAGTTGTATTCAGGAACACAACTGCAATTATTTTAAGTTTTGATTATAAAATTTGTTTTCATTTTTAATATTTAGGAGAAAAATCTTACTTGGTGACACAGCACAGTCACAATATACGTTATATTTATAGTTAAAAATTATTTTTATGTCATGAGGTATGATTAAGCCTAATACAAATTTTTATTCAAAGTCACATACTTGTTCTTTTAACTATGTGATTATTAAGGCTGCTTGGTTTTATCTATTTAAAATGCTACAAGAGGCAAATTTTCAGGACCAATATACACCATTAAAATAGAAAGACAAATAGAATTATACGGGAAAATATAAAATGCAAAAGGCAATTATTTATAATTCTCCTATGACTTATTATCCCAATGACCGCCCGCCACGCGCCCGACGGACGTCTTTCGACGCTGGAGATTGGTATTGGACTTGACATTTTTGTCAGCGTCACAATGACGGAGCCCGACGTCATATCAAGTTGAGGGGGAATTCATGTTACACAACAGGACAACCGTATTTTTTGTTTGTATTTATTAGGCTAGGTTAAAATCGCAAATTTATATTCCAGTGTTAATTCCATGTATGAAGCTCCCCCTATGCCTTTGGAAAACTTGTGAATTTGTTTATTTTAAGTTGTCAAAATAATATATTAAAGGCAGTTTTGTCAACAAAAGATAAGGACGGACCGTGACTACCTGCGGTCACCCTCTTTAACTTTGAAATCTATTAAAATTTGGGCCTTGATTGTTTTAGGATGACTAGGCCTAATATGAGATGAACTACAAAAAGAGTGATAGACCTATTTCTAAGAGGCAGTTTTTTTCGTCGAGTGTAAAAAGACACTAAGTTGGATCTGTCAGAGTTGGACTATGTCAGTTCCCCTGATGAAAGTTCTGGCATTCTAAACTTACCTTTTGAAAACTTACCTTCTGAAAACTTACCTTATGAAAACTTACCTTCAGAAAACTCACCTTCTGAAAACCAATATCCTAAAGACAGTGGACAGGTAGGAGTAAATATTAATCCAAATTTTGCCTCTGAGGATATCAATAATGATAAATTGTCACCACAAACTAGTCAGCAAGAAGAAAAATTATGAAGTTTTGCCGATTCATCTGTTTCACTTTCTGGTTTTGAGAGTGTATCACCTTGTGTAAGCTTAACAGATATTTCACAAAAATACATCGGGGAGGCCTTGTCACAACAGTCCAAATACAGTGACGTGTGGAATATTACACAGTTCAAAAATGAGTTGGTAAATTGGGCCCTGAGTGAAAAAGTAGATATGAAAACATTGTCATCTTTGCTTAAAATATTAAAAATGCATCTAGACTTTGAAAGTTTGCCCAGTGATGCGAGGACGCTTCTTGGTACTCCAAGGGAGACATTTGTTGAAAACATTTGTGGTGGTAGCTTCATTTATTTTGGCCTCCAAGAAGGTATTTCAAATATTTTGTCCAAAGAAAGAGTAATTCCAAATTCTATTGAGCTACTGATTGGAATAGATGGTTTACCAATATCAAAGAGCTCAGGCAGTAAGTTATGGTCACAATTGTGTAAAGTTAGGACTCTGCCACATTCCCCGGTTCTTATGATTGGTGCCTTTCATGGTGAGCAGATACCCAATGATTTGAATTTGTTTTTGTCGAAACTAATCTATGAGTTGAAAACTTTGATGCAAAGTGGTATGACGTATAAAGACACGATTGTTGACATTAGCCATGTGGCATTTGTATGCACCCACAAAATCTTTTGTTCTTCAAATTAAAGGTCATACCGGGTACTTTTCATGCACGAGGTGTGAAACAGAAGGTTTCTCAAAGAATAGAAGAACTTGTTTTTCATCCAAGCCCCACCCTATCAAGAGAACCCATACAAGTTTTATTGAAAAGAGGCAAGAGGAGCATCATACCGGGGACACAATTATCACAGAATTGCCTCCATCAAAGTTTGATATAATTAGAGATTTTCCTCTCGATTATATGCACCTTGTTTGCCTCGGTATAGTAAAGAAATTGTTAAAATTGTGACCACATATTCCTATAGAATTTGCAAGAAAGCCAAGGACCCTTGACGATGTGGGTAGGTGGAAGGCCACGGAATTAAGGCAATTTTTGCTATACACAGGGCCACTAGTTTTGAGACGAGTGAAGGATTTCAAAGAAGAAGTAGTTGAAAACTTCATGTGCTTAAGTGTAGATATACATTTACTTTTAAATCCAACACTTTGTCTTCAGTATCAGGACTATGCAAGAACACTGTTGGAATATTTTTTTGGCAACATTTAAGAAAATATATGGAGTACATCTGCTATCATACAATGTGCATGGGCTTTTGCATTTAGCTGATGATGTCACCACTTTTGGATCATTGGAACTTTTGGAACTGCAGTGCATTCCAATTTGAGAATTTCATGTTCAGCATGAAGAATCTATTGCACAAACATAATCAGCCTCTGCAACAAATTTCAAGACGACTCAAAGAAAACGTTACTCATCAAATCAGTAGATTGCCTGAACATAGAATTGAGTACAAGAACAACCACGAAAACGGTCCGTTAGTGGAAGGCTGCACATCACCACAGTACAAAACTGCCATTCCAATCTGGCAATCTTAGTCTGCACAAACGTCGCAATCCATAATACACTCACTTATGTAATAATAAGTGTCTTAAAGAGAAACAGTGAGTGATCCTTGGTACTCACATCCTAATTATTCTAATAGGCATCGACCGTAGCTCAATGGTAGACCTCCGGGTTACCCAGTGGGCCCGGGATCAAATCCCGGTTCGAGACAAAAAGATCGTTCGGCCGCTCCGGTGGTTCGGAAATCAAGTTAAGCTATTGGTCTACCTGCATAGAAAACAAAAAAATGCAGGCCTTTCATGCGAGAAGAACCATCAGTTATTGCTGATCTCCCTCCACTCAAAAATCCATACAATTCATACAATTATTATTATTATTGTTATTTTATACTAATTATTTGAATAGACTGTACTTGTGGCTTCACCAATTGTTAAACTTTCCACGAGAGAAAAAAAAATTTTTTTTGCTGTTTTCATCTGGATTTTGACTTGGTACTAACTTATATTGCTTAAGCTTTGATTTATATAGGCTTACCTTCTGAATACTATTGTCATGTTTCTAGGTAAAAGAAATCAGCAGACTAGTAGGTAACACTATCAAAGAAGCTACAAAACGGCAGCTGAGAAGACTTTTTTCTGACAATTTGGCTATGCTCTACAGTTTCCATGGCTTTAAAAAAGTTGGTTTTTTCTAACTTGAAGACCAAGAATGCAATTCTTGGTAAGTTTTTTTTTTCTTTTAACCAATAGCCTGTTATTTTAATACAAATTAATTTTAATGTTTGTTGTAGCGGATTTTCCTATAGGGAATACGCTATTACGGTAGTAGCAGGGTATCTACTGATACTGGAATTACTGAAAATACTGAAATTATACTGGAATTTTATTTCCATGTTCGAAATACTGGAATTATACTGGAATTGCAAAGGAAATACTGGAATAATTGAATTTAATAATATCCAGAAATTAATTGTTGTTTTTAAAATGCATAAAATATAGATTTTGTCATTTGGGCTGTACATTCTGATGTAAAAATATTCACATGTCATTATTGTTGTTCTAAAGTCGGGAGAAATAGAACAGGCGTGTCAAGGTCAAGTCTTTTAATAAGCCAGCTGATTTTTGCTCATTTAACTACATATTAATTAGCTTGACCTTCACCCGCCTGTTCTATTGCCCCCGACTATAGTATGTTTGCAAACCAATTCAGAAAACTTTTGAACTTTTAAAATAAATAATCTAGCAACTAAGAAATCTAAACATTTGTGTAAAGATTGACCTTAGAAAATGTTCAATTGTGTTGGTACTAAAAATTTAGTTTTCTTTCTTAAATTTTATTTATGATGTGAGTTTTATTTGAAATTTAGTATTATTCTAGTTCATTAATTGTTTTGCAATTAACTGTACTTTTTATTATTTTTTATTTAAAAAATACAAAATAAAGTGGGCGGTATGGAGGGTTATAGGGGAGTTTTAAGTGAACTAATTAAAAGTTAATATAAAAAGTGTTATCATTGGAAAGTACTTATTAATCACAATCATAAGTATCTATTTGTTAAAAGGCAATCATGTTTATTTTCCTCCTTTTTTCTCAGCTTGTGTAAATCGTAAGAGAAATCCCGCCCATACTGTTAGAAGGGTTCGTCCTATGGATGAACAGAGTCTAATCATGATTCACAGCAGCGTCCAGGAGTGGCCAAAGTTTCAATGTTGAGCTTATGGAAGATGGGTAATTTATTAAAAAATTAAAGTCCAAATCAGGTGAATTTTTGGTAGAATTTCAATCAGTGGCGATCTCTTAGTAAAAAATCTATTTTAAATTTGTAAATGTATAAAATTTAATTATTGTTACGTCATTTTCAGATTAATAATTCGTGAGTTTTTTACTGGAAATACTGCAATTTTTTGAAAAAATATACTGGAATTCCAAAATCAGATATCAGTAGACACGCTGAATAGCATTGGTAAGACCTAAGCCTGGGACACCCTTTAAGGGTTAACCCTTTCACCCCTGACGGTACTTGTAAGTACCACGTTTTTAAACGTATATTTAATAATAAAGCCGAAGAGTTATTGCCCCAGATGCCTGTTGGTACCTTACAGTACCAGTTTGTCCACCTTTGGCGTTCTTTATTGGCCCAGTTTTACAAAACGCTCACCAGGGAGAAGCACCAACCAGACCAATGCTGCGTAAATTCAATGGCGTGATATTGCACAAGTTTATGATTTTTTTATGAGTTATTATTTTTTATACGTATTTATTTTATATGTTTTTCATTTAATATACTCTTAAGACATATAGGAGTATTTTATTTTACCTATAACAATCGTTGCTATGGTTATTTAGAGCGAAATGTGAATGGTACTTTTGAGTACCGTCAGGCATTTACAGCATGTCAGCTGATCAGCTGACTAACAGTAAATTGAGATGTAAACAATCAAAAGTTGTTGTTGTGGTCGGCTTGATGTGATTATGTGTTGTGCTGTGATGTTATAGGGAAGTTTGCATTTATGATTTAACAGTATTTAGGTGTTTTTAAAATGTTTAAAATAACTCAAAAAGAATTACACGAAATTTTATTTGAAGAGTTGCCAGATGTTTTGGCCAGTTCTGATGTAAGTGATTTTGAAGATCAAACAGAGGTTAGTACATCGATTGATAAAACAATTAACAATAATTTTAACAGAACGTTCAATACTTTGATAGACTTGCAAAATGATTCCTCGTTAGTGTCTAAAAATCATGAGGAAGTAGGCCTATTGTCTGAGCATGAGGATGACATTGATGAGCCTGAAGCACTCAATGAGCCTGGAGGTCATGTAGGCCTAATCCAAAATGAACCTGCACAAAAGGATGGCCTAGACCTAGATACTAGTGAACTAGCTTATGATGATAAATATAATAATCTACCTGGTCCCAGTAAAACCAAGCCTAAAAAGCATAGGAAAAAACTAAACGAGAAAGTAGGCCTAGGTCTAGCGTTTCAAGACGAATATGGCATTGATTATCCTGAAGCACTCAATGAATCTGTAGGTCAAGTCCAAAATGATGACCCAAGCCTAGATAATAGTGAGCTAGTTTATGACACTAAAACTAACAGTCTACCTGGCACCGGTAAAACAAAGGCTAACAAGAGTAGGAAAAAGTATGACAGTAGCAAACCTAGTTCACCTATACCGAATCCGGATAAAACTCAAAAAAAGAAATGTGCTAAGCTTTCTAAGCCTGATGGTAAAAAAGGAAAAAGTAAAGTGTGCAAAGAAAAGAAACCTTCCAAGAGAGAGATTGAGGAGCGTGCCAGAGCTTGGAAAAAGAAACCTACCTGCTTATCTGAAACACCTTACGATATTCATGAAGGTAAGATCACATTTTGATACATACATAGATAGCGTAAGGCTAGTCTAAAATATATTTTTTATCAGTTAGCCTTTATATTGAAGAACCTCTGTATTATTGGATAAAAGAGTATAACTTACCGTTATTTGACCTATGGTACACCTATGGTTGTGATTTTCAGCTTACACTTGATTGGTTAGTCTAAGTATTGGTGCAACATAACCTATACAATTTTTAACCAGTTGTGCCTGTATAGGCCTAGCTTTTTGTTGGATGAACAAATATTGTTTCTAGCCTATTTTATTTTCTGAAAAATAATTTAGCCTACTAACCCGATTAGCCTAAAATAATGATTGTTAGTGTTAGGTTACAGGTTATCGCCTAGCATTTTTGTCAACCAACAATGCACTATATGCTACTTACTGTCCATAGCTTTCAATGTTTTAGCTGTCAACTGAAAACCATACTGGGTTTTATCTGTTGTATGTGGTTTACTATAATGCTAATCATATTTTATATATTTTCAGGTGTGGTAGAATCCATCTTTGACGACTGCAAGTCTGCGACCGACGTGTTCCTAAAACTATTTGATGAAGAAATTAATTGTGAAAGAGGTAACATATCAAACAAATCTTTACGCAACACAGCAAGGTAAAAATTTAAACCTAAACGAAAATGAATTATTAGTGTTTTTAGGCATAAACTTTGTGATGGAATACCATGTTCTCCCTTCAATAAGTGACCCCTTCAATATCCCTTCAATTGGTCAAGATCAGAAGACCTTCGAGTCCCTATTGTGGCAGATGCCATGACTAGAGACAGATTTATGGCAATTCTGTCAAATCTTCATGTCAATGACAACCATTTGATTGATCCAACTAAGCCAGATAAACTGCACAAGCTCCGCCCACTTATAGACAAGTTAAATAAAAGATTTAAAGATGTGTATCGAGGCACAAGAGAGGTTAGTGTGGATGAGTCAATGATACGATTCAAAGGAAGAAGTAGTTTGAAGCAATACAACCCTATGAAACCAATAAAGCGCGGTTATAAGCTTTGGTGTGTGGCAGACCAGACAGGTTTCATTTTGAAATTTAAAGTGTATGAGGGAAAGGATGATAAGGTTGAAGAAGAGTTCAAAGACTTTGGATTGGGGGAAAGGGTTGTTTTGTCTTTGACAAAGGACTTTTGGGGAACAGGTAGAATTGTTGTTTTTGACAACTATTTTGCAAGCGTAAAGCTTTTAGAACGATTGAAAGCTGAAAATATTCTTGCTTGCGCTACCATTAGACCTGACAGAACGGCAGTTCCCACTAATTTTGTCCCAGATGAAAAAATGAAGAGAGGAGAAAGTGACTGTAGGTTCTCGAACCTTGACATAGGATACTTCAAATGGATGGACAATAAATCAGTTCTATTCATTTCCAACTATCATGGCTCAGAAGAGACAACTATAAAACGAAAACAGCCCGATAGAACAACGAACACATATTCTTGCCCTCAAGTTGTGAAGGATTACAATACATTTATAGGTGGCGTAGATTAGGCTGATCACCTCAGGTCCCTGTATCTAGTGGACAGAAAATCGAAGAAATGGTGGCACAGACTTTTCATAACCATAAACCAAATACTCCATTACTTCATTTTAATAATTATATACATACGGTATTATACGAAAATGAATGAATGGAGTTTTAGATTTCTGGTTACCTTAAAATGTATTCTATATTAACGTAACCTATGTTATATATCTAATTTTAGAAAAGGACCAATGACTTTGTGAAAGTTATGATTTTGAAAGTTTTGTGATTTATGCTGTGTATAAATAGGCCTACAAATATGTGTATTGTTTAGATACTGTAC